>JBCEWC010012836.1:0-15552 GCA_038996855.1 Solanum aculeatissimum | reverse complement strand
TTAATCTTGGAGAGAAAAAATATATGCATCAAAATTCATAATTTGTGAAAACTTTGCAAATGATATTAAGTTTTTTTCTTTTTCTTTTTAGAAAAAGAACTTGAGGAAATATTTAAAGTACAAACATCACATTAAAATCTACATCAAAATCTTAAAATTCAATTATCACATTAAAAAGAGAGGAATACAAGGTTAAAAGGACAAGCAAAAAGAATAATATGGAGAAAAGATTTTGGCTAAATGACTGGGGAGAGGAAAGGTTCCTATTTTTCAGGGTACTTCCGTAATAGATCTAGTGGAGATGGGATGGGGCCTGTAGCTCAGAGGATTAGAGCACGTAACTATGAACCACGGTGTTGGGGTTCAAATCCAACAAATTTTAGAAAATAAAGTTAAAAATAGAAAAAGAAAAAAACTTAGAAAAGATAAGTAACCTGCAATATTAGGTCAACTTCACCTGATGGTGCACAATGTTTAGTATACTGACGATGCACAAAACTTAAATTCAAAACAAAATAACTTATCTAAATATTTTACTCATTGAAATAATATAGTACGATACAATATAATACAATACAATATATTATGAAATAGTACATAATAACCATTCAAACAAAGTGTTATAAATTTAAATCTTTTTAATATATGTGTATCATTTCAAAAATTAAATTAATATGAAATGGAGAAAGTAACATATATTCCTTTGTTCTATTTTATGTGACACATTTATCTAAGAATAATTTTAGATCACAAATTATAAAAAAAATTTCTCCTTAAATATCATGTTAAGTCAAATAGTGTCGTATAAAATGAAACAAGGGTGCATTATTTATTCACTTTGTTCTTGCCAAACACCACCTGCACTTTGTACTCTCCGCCCAATCGTTTTTTGTTTATTATAACAGCCAACATTTCACCTATTCTGTGTGAATATATATTTGATTCCTCCTCCTTCATTCTGATACTGCATTTTCTCTTCATTTGTTTGAATCAAGAAGCCATTTTTCCTTGTGGGGTTTTCTAGATGGCTGCTATTATACAAGGAATTGGTGCTGCTACTGCACTTACCTCAGCCAATTCTTCTGAGGCCAAGAAGTCATTTTTCCTCAATTCTCACAGATCTTTGTCAGGTTTGTTGCAAAGTTTGAATCTTTATCTAGTATTCGAAATGGGGTTTTGTTATTATTACTTAAATTTTATGTCCTTTGTGTTTTTGGTTTTGTTTTATGATTATGTGTTTATCTGATCTTTGTGTCTTTTGGGGTTGTTTCTGATCTGTTTCAAGTATTATATGGGTCCGCTAAAAGAATTTTATGTATTCCAGTTAGTCCAAATTTCAATCTTTTGTCTCTCATTTTTGTGGAATTTATGGTTTGGTTTTTGATGCATGTTGTTTTGTGTAGTTGGTGCAGAGAGGAAAGGAAGGATTTTTGAGGTTAGATCTGATGGACGTTTGAGCTATGGTATGAGTGGACGTGGAGGAAGAGCTGAACAATTAATTACTAATGCTGTTGCTGTTAGTATTCTTTACCCTCTAATTATGATTGTTTGTTTATTTAATGCGTATAATCCTTTCGTTTCAATTTGTTTGTCTAGTTTTTTACTTGACTCGGAGATTAAGAAAGCGAAAACATTTGAATCTTGTAGTGTTAAAGATAAGTATGTACCAGATTGTCCTTTAATCTTGTGGTCTAGTCTTAAACATATAAAGTTAGAACTTAAGAGTTGCTAAAAGGGGAAAATGCATTCTTTTTAAAACTAACTAAAATGAAAAGTAAGACAAACAAATTAAAATGGAGGGAGTAAGTGTTATTGTTTTGGACTTTGAGATTTGATGTTGCATGTAATTCTTTTACAGGCAAAAGAAGATACTGCTGCAGCTTCTACTTCATCCAAGCCAGGGTATATTTACTTCTCTTCTGAGTTATACACATTGCATCATTTGTATGCCACTTCACTTGTCCTCCTAATGTTTGTCTTCTAGGCCTCTAGTCATCATTTGTTTTATGAAACTTCATGTCCGAGGGGTAGTTTGTCAGCAGATTACATTAGTTTTTTTTTTTTTTAAAAAATAATCTTGGCTGACTAGGAAGTGTTTGGCTATCTTGGCTTGAAAAGGAGCTTGGTTGGTAAGATTATGATTTAGTGATAGCTGTTAATCCCAATGGTGTTGTTAAAGGGAATAGAAAACAACAATAGCAATTGCTGTTTTGCTTCAGATGATGCCAGTTTATCCTGCAGTGAACATGTCTAAATCTCCTCTTTTTTCCGGATTGTGATAGTGGAAACAAAGTAAGGAGAGTATTTGGTTTTTGTGTTTGGATTATTAGGAGGGTTACCAAAGGAAAAAGAAAAGAAATAAAGGAAGGACTACATGATGAATAAAAGTTCAACTCTAGTTTCCAACCAAAAGCAGGAACCACATAGAGAGGAAAAATTTACTCTTTAGTGAATCTTCTGTTTCAGCCAAGCAAAGCTACCATGTACTTTGAAGAAAAGAGTAACTAAGGGTAGTAATCGTGTCCATCCTCTCTTTTTCTCTTGTGGTACTTTCATTGTCTCATCTATTCTTTGCTCCAAAATTATAATGTTTTAATTTGCTGTGAATTTTTTTATGAAGTGATTTCCAACCCTTAAGAGATTGACTATTGAAAAGAAAAAATAAACTAAGATGTTGCTGAAGCTATACAACTATTACAAAGATCAATTCACATTTGTAGCTTGTAAGTCTTTAGAATGTGTCCTTATCATTTATTTAATTTCATATACACCAAAAAGCTACCAAAGGGGCACAACTGTATTGAATTTTCAGAATTCATTCTACCTTGCTCTCCATTTCACTGCTTTGAACTTGTCATGTGACTCACAAACAAAAATAAGAGAAGTGAACTGCTATAGCATCCCAAAGAGAAACAACAGAAACCAGCATGAAACGTGTTTCTCTCTTTTGAGATCTAATCACCTCCTATTTGTTATTGATAGACAAATTCTCTTCAACTTTATATCAATTCATTGGGGCACTTGCTAACAGTGTTTGTCAATCCTATTTTAATTTTAAACCTTACACAAATCATAACTTTACCTTTGAATCTTGGCAGTTAATATAGTACAATTATGTGATAGTTGTGGAGAGAACTAAAATTCAGTTTTATGGAAAACAATGAGTTGAACGGTAGGTTTGTAGTTGTAAATCTGTTACGTTAGTTAGGATTTTCTTTTTAGAAAAACGTCATTTAGAATTCCTCTAGTGTATAACAGAGAAGATGTTATCCGAAGTAGATGCACTTATTGTTGTCATTTCTTTTGCTTGCAATAGCTTCTCTGAGAAAGTCGTGATCTAAGTTTTCTTGATAACTGGTTAAGCAATCTTATATTTTAACATCAGAGATCCCCTTCAAGATTGTCATCTTGCCTTTACTACTATTGCTTTGCCTTTTAACGTCCTTGCACTCTTGTCAACCTGTCTCCATGGGAGTTGTTCAGAAGGAAGATTACATCTTTTACAGGAACTTTGGCTTCCTTTCCTATATCCAACTCTCCGAGACTTTGATTTTGCTTTCTGCTTTGTTGGATTCTGAGGTTCTAAATAAATGAAATATTAAGGCCACCAGAAGCTTGTAGAGATCCCTTTTCCCTTCTCTCTTCCTAATGCATAAGATTCATGCTGTGGGATTTGATTTATTTCTGTTGCTTAGGACTAAAGAGCTCGTTAAGTTTGATGGTGTTCGTTACCAACATAATCTTTGAATGTATTTGTGTTATTTGTGCTTCCTTGATGGGGTTTACTAATTATTGGGGATAGATTATGTCTCTGGTTTTAAAATAATTTTCTGTAGTGATGCTTGCTTAATCATTAAACATAAATAATTGAATCGATCTCTGTTGGCTGGTTGGATATGCACTCTTTTCTCATATTTTTTTAATTTGTCGATCGTTGTGTGAACTATATCAATTACGGTCCAATTGCTTGTTTACCTGATTGTTATTTATACGGATTTCTTGATACTTGATCACACAAATGTACATCTTTAGGCATGAACTATTGCTCTTTGAGGCCCTCCGTGAAGGTCTTGAAGAAGAGATGGACAGAGATCCCACTGTTTGTGTAATGGGTGAAGATGTCGGTCATTATGGAGGTTCATACAAGGTGACTAAAGGCCTTGCTCCAAAATATGGTGATCTTAGGGTTCTTGACACTCCCATTGCTGAGAACTCTTTCACTGGTATGGGCATTGGAGCTGCAATGACCGGTTTGCGTCCAGTTATTGAGGGAATGAACATGGGATTTCTTCTTCTAGCCTTTAATCAGATATCTAACAACTGTGGTATGCTCCACTACACATCTGGTGGCCAGTTTAAGATACCAGTCGTCATCCGAGGTCCTGGTGGAGTTGGTCGACAGCTTGGAGCAGAGCACTCTCAACGCCTTGAGTCATATTTCCAGTCAATTCCTGGAATCCAGATGGTTGCCTGTTCAACCCCCTACAATGCCAAGGGCTTGATGAAGGCAGCTATCAGAAGTGATAATCCTGTGATTCTATTTGAGCATGTTTTGCTCTACAACCTCAAGGAGAGAATTCCAGACGAAGAGTACGTGTTAAATCTTGAAGAAGCAGAGATGGTACGACCTGGTGAGCATGTTACCATTCTAACTTATTCCAGGATGAGGTATCATGTGATGCAGGCTGCAAAGACACTTGTGAACAAGGGTTATGATCCTGAGGTCATCGATATCAGGTCACTGAAACCGTTTGACCTTTACACCATCGGAAAATCAGTGAAGAAGACTCATCGGGTCCTCATTGTAGAGGAATGTATGCGTACAGGAGGTATTGGTGCCAGCTTGACAGCTGCTATAACTGAAAACTTCCATGACTATCTCGATGCCCCAATCGTATGTTTGTCTTCACAGGATGTGCCAACGCCATATGCCGGGACGTTAGAGAACTGGACTGTTGTCCAACCTCCCCAGATTGTTACTGCAGTTGAACAGCTCTGCCAGTGATTTTTACTACACATTTTAAGTTTTTGGAACTAAGTTCTAGTTGAGGTATTGTTGTCTACCTGCACCAAAATAGTGTTTGGATTTTTAATGTTTTGTTGAGGTAACAAGATTTCATGGGAACATTATCATTGTTTTGTCTCATCAAAGTTTAGCTCTATTTGATGAATTAAAGCTGGAGTTGACTTACATTTATTCATCATGTGGTTTGATATTTTTGAAATGAGGGTCTTTTGGAAACAACCTCTCTATCTCTATGAGGTAGTGGTAAAGTCTGCGTACATTTTACCCTCCTCAGACCCCACTTGTGGAGTATGTTGTTGACTGGATATATGATGCATAGACGGTAGAATAGTGGAGTACAACATCAATTCATAAACGAAGAATTGGATGAGTTTGACTCTGATATCATGATAAGAAATAAACGTTGACTTAATGTTGTCCACGGGCGATATACTTAAGGGGAAAAAACCCTAAATATACATAATAAGGAAAATCATAGTATATACTCGAGAAAGATACTTCTTTCACCCTCTTATAATACTTGTAGGAATCATTGATTGGTAACTGGTTATTTCGGATATATCATCTCTGAAAAATTATTATGGGATAAGTAATTTCACTATGAATATATAATGACTTATTCCATCATTAAAGTATAAATGATGGGATAAACAATCTCAACACTGCCTTAGGATGTAAACCTTATACCTCACACACTCAACGATTTTATATATCGTATAATTTGCGCCTAATTTTGATATTTTTATATAAATTTTAACAAGTTAATTTATGGAAAAACAATTACAAAAAAAGAAGAAGTAATTTTTAGATATATATATATATAGATAGATAATTTGTTTTCATTTGCGCAAGCTATTTTTTAAAATAATTTTTTAATCACTAGTTTAGTTTTTTTTTAAAAATAAGCTAATGAATTCTAGTATTTTTCTTATATTATTTTTATTGTAATCTAATTATTTAATTTTTTCAATCTAAAAATAGTTAATTCATATTTTCATTTTTTTCAAAAGGTAAAAAAATAAAATAAATTAAACTAACTAGAAAAGTAAAAAGAATTAAGAGAAAAAACTATAATAAATAAATAAATTTCCACTTATCACAAAGTTTCCCTCCTTTTTTTCCCGCCAAACACCAGAAAAAAACTTCTAAATCTCGAAGAGAGAAAGCAAATAAACCGAAAATGGAGAAGTCCGGCGGCGGCGGCGGTGGTGGTTCAGCGCCTACTGGGTGCTTCAAGTGCGGTCGTCCAGGTCACTGGTCAAGAGATTGTCCGTCTAATCCAAACAGTACCGATAAATCTAATCCTAATACGACGAAGTATGCTTCAAAGACTGGATCCGACGCCGGCGACGGTGCTGTTGCCGGTGATGGTGCCGGTTCTGGAGCTTCTGCCTCTAAGCCGAAGAAAGTCCCGAGGTCAATGCCTAAGCTAACACCGGATATCCTTCTCTCTGATAAAGGACTTGGATACGTTCTCCGTCATTTTCCTCGTGCTTTCAAATGTCGCGGCCGCGGTCATGAGGTACTTTGAGTTTTCAAATAAGTTATTGTATCCGCCTCTCAGACTAATCTGTACAAATATTGTTTGCCACTTTCCTATATCTATAATTTATACTTCCTATGATTTTGTTTCTCACTTTGATCTTTTTATTGTAGTATTATTTCGAACGTAGTTAAATTGCAATTAGATGATATTCCTTTTCATGTTTATTATTGGCGTGAAAATGATTTGCACCTCACCATGTAACTGAAGTTTCCAACAGATAACAAGAATGGTTGCTCATATAGTTAAGCACCATTCAGCTCCAACTTTGAGGCTGTAGGTTCGAGTTACCTAAGGATTAAGAAAAAGGTCGAGTCACCAATGATCAAAACTGGTGGAGCTCAAGGAAGGGGCAAAAAGGAAAGTTAAAAAAAAGAAGTTCCCAACAGATCTTGCTTACTGATTTACAAATTGGTTTTCAGAATGTATAGTTTTTGGTGTTGGGGTTGAAATAATCAATGTCATGTGACCTGGGAAGACCATGAGTAAGAACACAAAGAGGAGATGAGTAATCCACTTATAAAGTCTTGTTTGTTGAGTAGTCTCACTGAGGAAAGTGCACACACCATGTGTGGATTGTAAAATGCTCTGAGTTTTTTGTAAATATAAAGTTAACTTTACTCAAAATAAAGGTTCACACAATTGATAATGTATCACTTGTGTTTCACAACTTCCCCCAAACTCTCAAAGAACTTAGGACTACATTGTGGATGTTATCAAATTAGAAGGAATGAACCTCTATTTATAGAATTATTAATCTTTTCCTCCAAGAGAAAGAACTACCCATATATGGAGACTTTTTTGCTTTTAGTAAAAAGAAAACTCAATTATGGTAAGAAAATTAGGGAAAACACCCAACATCTGATTGATAATGTTCCCTTTCATACGCTAAATTGATTCATTTTATTTGCTTAACCAAATGTCAATTTATAGCAAATGCAACTCTGAGGCATTTTTTTTTTTAATTGCTGGTGGGACTTTCTTTTTATTTTGTTTGATTTGCATGCAGAATCGGCATATCTATCTCGCAAAGGTAGGGCTAAATTTTAGCTAGGTCTTACCTTATCCATGCTCTACTTGTGGGTATGTTGTTCTGCATCCAGAATAACCAACACCCTTCAATCACCTTTTTATTGATAAAGTAAGTATTATTGATGTGGTAAAAACAGTAGGAAGAGAATGTTATTACTGGTAACATCCAAATAAAAGCACTCTTCAATTACAACAACAACATACCCCGTGGAATCCCGCAAGTGGTGGTCTGGGGAGGGTAGAATGTACGCAGACCTTCAATTACTTCAGAAAAAAAATTAACAGCCTTCACTGATCATTGATAAGCAAAAGGTACAGCTTTGAGTTTGGCATACCATACTTGATACAGGATCTTTGGGTGGAGGCGAAATTAGCTTCTAGCTACTAAGTTAACACCAAAGAAAGTTCGTTAGATTATCCTATCCTAACTTGAATCCATGATACGTATGGATCAAGAAGGTTCATATATAATATTGGAGAGCTTTGTTGATTTGGTTCTGAAGGATGGTAGCTCCCATCTGTCCATGTTTGCTAAACCTCTAACATACCTTGGAGTTCTGAGAAAGAGTTGAAGGCATGTGTTCCATCAATATTGTGGCTAAGGGCTGCTAATTTGTTGGCATTTTTGTTAGCTTCCCTGAAGGAGACTGATGGTTAATCCATGTTCTTCAACTAAATTTTGTAAGTCTTGTATCAAATTGTCCAATCTCCAAGGGGGTTTCCATTCTCTCTTGATGCATTTGGTGAGTAATAGAGAATATGTCTCACCCATACTCTATTGCCTCTGTTAACACACTATTTGAATCCATAGAGCAAAGCTTGTGCTTCAGCCATGTTACTAGTGCATTAACCCAAGTTCATTTAGTAAGCAACAATAATGGTGCCTTGGCTGTCTCTGATTATTTCTCCACCACTATATCTTCCCCTAATGCAACTTCCATCACTTTTGAGCTTTATAGATATTTCAGGAGGTTTGAGCCATTTGACCTTGATAGCAGTTCTTTTGTGGATATCTGCGTCAAACACCTGACATTGGCTATTACAGTTTTCACCTATCCTTGCATTACCAAATTTCTTCTGTGTGACCTGCAAGATTGTATAAACAATCATAATTTTTGTTCTGTACATTGAGTGTCTTTCACCTCAAGTTTGTTGTTCACATTGCTCTGTAATTCCCAACAAATTATAAGCTTTAGTTATAAAAGCTGCAAAGGGTTTTTTAGTTTTTAAGTTCCAGCAGCTGACCAATAGCATTTTAACAGAGTTGTGTCTGCCTAATTCCCAGAGGTCCTGTGAAAACATTCTAGATTATCTTAGCATGAAGAACCTGGCAAAACAAGTGATCAACATTTTCAATATCAGTGTTGGAGCTATCTGAAATACAATAGTGACAGCTTGGTGTGATGCTGATCCCAAACTTCTTCTTTACACTCTCATCCATAGAGAGTCTGTCATGGATGGCCTGCAAGTTAGGAAGGTCATTTTGAAAGGGATGTCCTTGTTCCAGATACTTTTGGCAATGTTGTCGCCTGTTGGGCTCTCTGCTTTGTCTAATAGTTCACCAGGCTGAACTGGTGCTTGATTTTCCTGTAGAAGCTTCAGTCCACTAGCAAGATCATCCTTGTTGCTGTTTAGATTGATACTCAAGCTGCTGATCCAATTCTTATATTCTGTGGACAGTTGATATTCTAGAGCATCCGAGTGCCAAACTCAATTCTTAAACTCTGAATGGAGCTCTATTTGACTTTGTTCTCTACCATTAGGGAGCAGATGATATAGAGGGTCCAAGCTAGACCAATTATCAATCCAGAAGGACACATCCCCATTCCTTAGTCTCCAGTAAATCAATTTCTCAGTATTGTGTTTGATCCCACGAAGATCTTTCCAGCATTGGGAACTTCCTTAAGTACATGGACATAAACAGGATGTTGATTATTCCAGTATTTTGTTTTCATGGAATCACTCCAAAGAGATTTAGAGGTTCTTAGCTTCCACCACTGTTTGAATTTAAAAGCAATGCAAATGTCTTCAATTTAGTGGTGCCTGTTATCAGTTTCTTGGCCAGACCAAATGAACCTAGCTAAACATTTTTCAATAAGTTCCAAAGTCAAGTTTGGAGGGTCGACAACTCTGAGAAAATGAGTAGGTAGAGCTAAGAGGATATTTCTGATAAAGATTGCTCTACCATCAGGTGATAAAAGTTTAGAGTACCGACCTCTAATTCTACTAATGACATTTTTGACAATGTCATTGTAGTAAGCCAATTTTTTTCCTCCTAGTAACCAAGGGACAACCAAGGTAGTACTAAGTGGGTGTTTGGGTTGACTTATTTTTAGGTGCTTTTGACTTTTAAGCACTTTTTAATTTTTAGAGGTGTTTGGCAAAGACATAAAGTGTTTTTAAGCACCTTAGTTTAGCCTTAAAAAGTACAAAAAAAAAGCCAAAAGCCAAAAGTAGGTAGCTTTTGACTTTTAAGTAACTTAAAAAAGCCTATCAAAACAACCCCTAATTCTATTTGCCTTGAAACATTTTGTGGCAGTAAGTAGACTTGTTTTTCTCTGTATTACTTGTAAGTTGAAAAGAGAGGTGCACAATCATTCATCTTGTGCCTCTTTAAGATGGTAAGTTTGATAGCTTGCATGAAGATGGTAATTGTTATAATGCTTAAGTCCAGTTTGGTCAAAGATACAGTCCTTTTAGTTGCACTATTGCTACAAAATGAACAGTTTTGGCAGCGTATGTACTTATAGTCTTATACTAGTGGTACTCCAGCATCAGAGTGATTTGTTTATAATGCAATCTTAACTGTGTGCAGGTTGCTGATTTGGGGCACCTACTTGGCTTATATGCTGAATGGCATGCGGGTTTGCTTCCTTATTACTCATTTGATCAGTTCATACATAAGGTGGAAAAGCTTGGCGGCTCAAAGAGAGTCAAGGTAACTGGCTTCACTTCCCCAGCGTCGATAAACCAATTGTGTTAAATATACTTGCCAATAAAATGTGTTCTATCTTTCAGTTTAAAATTTTATTTCTTGGCTTTCACTAGAGCTCAGTTCCAGCTTGATTAAATGGAATATATGGAGGAGAAGGCTCTTGGAGAATGGAGACCCTTTTAACATGTCTAAATAAAGTACTCTGTCTTGAAAACAAAATACCAACAATGTTCTTTTCAATGAGATGCTACATCTGTTTTGCTATTCTTTTATGATGTTTTAAGAAGTAGACTGCATCTGCATCTAGTAAATTTGACAATATCTGTGGTTCAGAATTCATCCAAACTTTTGATATTCTTTTGATTGTGTTAATTTGATTTTTGTGAATAGATAGCTCATTACTTAATCATCTGCATCTTCTCTGTCATATAAGAACTAAGAGGTAATTATTGTTTTAGGTGCACAATCCTAAAAATAACTGTTATTTGTTCGTAGTTTTGTGCATATGCACACTTCAGTTTCTTAACCTGGATCTCTTTGGTATAATTTACAAAATATCTCATTATAGTAAATTTGAGCCACATGGCTATCGAGGAAGGCTCAATTTTTCCTGCTTGGCAACTCTCTTTACCTGCTTAATGCATAATGGTGGTAAGTTTGTTATCATGGCACTTTATAGGGTGTATCTCCTTTGCGCTAGTGTCTTCTCGTGCCATTCACTATCAGTTTTGGTATCAGATAATGACAAGATAATATATCAACAACATTTTTGAAGGAATAATTGGATAATGAGCAATGCCATCCTTCAATCCCTGAAAAAATCACTTATATCACTTAAAAGTCCTTCAATATTTATGGTATCTTGTGTTATCCTTGCAAGGCTTCCTTGAGACACACTCATGCCATTTTGGGGTATATCTTGCTTAACAAATAATTCAGCTGCATCCTACAGCTTGTGAGAAAAAAATAGAACATTTAAAACATTATGTAAGATAAAAGCAGAATAAATAGGGGTCACAACTTTACATATGTTTGCTAGTATTATGTGCAAAAGCATTCTTTAGGATTTTTTCGCAAATTTAATCACCATAAGAACTGAACCAAGTCATAGTATTTGCCGCTTAATAATATTCTGTTGTGGAAAGCCGGTTACATGAGCTTAATATTCAATAAACACAGTTTACATAGCTAATGTTATCAACTTTTTTTTTAAAAAGAAAACAGATTACATACCTGACTTTTAACCAGATATGTCTCTCTATTCGCGGCAACAGGTCATCTTCCCCTGTATTTGATGATTGAAAGATAGTTAATTGTGTGACCTTCACTGACCACGTAAAACAAATATGAGTGTTAAAGATTTTATGTTTCAATTGTCAAGCTTACTAAGGTTTCTTTTTCTTTGAACAGTTATGCATGAGAGGATTACGGGACAGGGTTGCCGAAGGGGTGGATCCTGCAAAGTTGTATGAGCCACAAGTACAGGAACAAGAAATAAATCAAGAGGGTACATCTCCATCAGTTCATATTTTAAGTATTTTTATCTCTCATCTCAAATTACTTCCAGCTTGAGAAAGCAGCAATATATGACTACCAATGACTAATGAATGTTAAAACGCTGAACTTCCATTGAATTTTTTGTAAATACTCTCCTTGCTTTTGTATCACAAAGCATATGCCCTCTCCGTTCAAAAAAGAATGACCCAGTTTGATTTGGCACGAACTTTAAGAAAAAAAAAGACTTTTAATTTTGTGGTCCTAAATTAAAGTTATGCCAAATGTACCAAAATGCCCTTTCATCTTGTGGCCTTAAACATGTAATGTAGAAAGTTGAAGTTAAAGTGTTGTCAAAAAAGGAAAGAGGTCATTCTTTTTGAAATAGATTAAAAAAGAAAGTAGATCATTCTTTTTTAAATGGAGGGAGTATGAAGTTTGAAAGTATGACGACTTCAGTATTTTGGATACTTAATTTTAATATTTTGAATTACTGGTTAATTATTAGAATAATGATTTGAGGAGTATTTCAAGTGAAATAATGGTTTCTATTCACAAATTTTCAACTTTTACAAACATTATCCAAGTCATGTCCACACATAACCTCAACTTCAAAGTATCCTATTCCAACTTCAACTTCCGTATACTCCTTTTCATCCAAAATTCTAAATATTTCACTAGGTATGTTGTTGTCGTAACCAAAATTCTAAATAGTGTCTGTGAGAAATATAGGAGAAAATATTATTGAATTATTGTCTACATTATTACATTGAGACCCTATTTATAGATACCATATTAAACTCCTTTTCCAACTAGGATACTATAATACAATCCTTTTCCAACTAGGATACTATATATTATTGTTATTCCTATTCCTATTCTAAGTAGGATTGTATTTACCTATTCCTATTCTAACAGTGTCAAAATGATTACCTACTTAAATAGGGAAAAGGAAATGTAGCAGTCTGGTAATTTTAAGAAATATTAAACTAGTGCAGATCAAATGTGATTTTAATTCTTTCATTGCAGAGTGCTTCATTTTACTTTAACTCTCTTAAGTTTCAATTATAGTAATTTTATGTATTAATCCTCAACTATTGCATGACACAATTCCTCTTCTCTATTATTTCCCTGGGGAAAAGGCCTATTAAAAATCTTACAGGCTTGTACCCTATTCTTCAGTTGTCTATACGTGTCTATGATCTGTTAATTATGTGAGATGGCTTACCATTTGAGATTGAAACATTTAGGCTAAAAGTTAAACTTGATAATTAAGAGCTGTGTTGTTACAAATTGTTGTTTAGGGTATACAGTTTTAAGGCCAGCTTGGCATCCTAGTTTAAAATTCAACGTCTAACATACATATATATTAGCCCCTCCCTTCTCTTTAAACCTGTGTTGCTCGTACTCTTCAAAGATGTCGACGGGTGCATGTTGGATCCTCCAAAAGTAGTGCATTTTTTAAGGATCTGACATAGGTGTGACAGTATATTTGGAGAGTCCGAGCAACACAGCTTTAAACATTGAAGCACTACTTTGATGAACAAGTAGCTTCACTGATCATGTTGAGCTCGAGAAGATATCTATGTTTGTCTTCAAAACTAAATATTTTCTTTTCTACGGAATGTGAAATGTCTATGTATAATGGTAGTCATTTGCAATCATGACGTTCACTTTCAAGTGCACTTTTTGTTGATTCTGTGAATAAAAAAGGAGAAATCATGATATGTGTCATCCATAAATAAATTTGCTTTTCTGCTTATGAATGCTTGGATTTGAAATTAGAAATTGCATCTCTGCTGTATTTTATGCAGAATTCAAGGACTCAGAACCAACTGATCATCCAGAAGATACCATGCAAAATCCAGATCCTAAGGATGATCATGAAATCATGCTTAATGATATGTGGGAGAAGGCAATTGAGGTAACCATAATGAAACTTCCAAAAGATTTCCGTGTCAGTGTTTGTCTTATTTCCAAAAATAACTATTAAGTGTTTAGTTTGTCTGGCATACTTAATCCCAAATCTAAAATCAGTGATCATTATTCCCTACTAGGAAGCATACAATAGTAGTTTAGACTAATGCTTTGGACTGATGCCAAATTAATGCTGTCAGATTTCTATGATCCTGAAAACTTCTACCAGGTTCATATCAATGCCCTTGGAACTATATGGGATAAAATTTCTATTTTAACACCCAAAATAAGACCCAACAGCCCTTTTTATTGAATCACCCCTAGTCTAACAAACTAACCCCATTCCTTGTCTATTTATTTTCCTTGTTCCCTTGTTATGAAATCATATGCAGTTGGATACAACGTACACTTCCACAATAGTATACCTGGAATGTGAGTTGAGTATGTTGAGACCAAAATCAACCCAGCCCTGCTCACCCTAGTTAGCCTCTCCATGTTCCATCAGAGGAAATTGTCATATAGACCGTTAAAGTTAGTGCAACAGAATAGGGGATTCAATCTATTCAATCTAGTGATTTCTTATTTAAACCAATCTCAAACTATCTGTACACCAGAGTAGATTATGGCTATTCTTGTAGCTAGCATAAGGAAAATATCAAAGCTAGATCTGCAGAAACCAGGAAATCACTTGCTCTTCAAGGTGTATCCAAGGGAGTGCTCCTCGGATTTGAAGTTTTTTACTTGTTGATGCTTGAGGAGAATAGCTTCTTGGAGAAATTCATTAGAAATGGTTAATATAACGTTTCTTGAAAACAATGTTTGTTTGGATGATTACTATTTCAGAAACATGTTTGAAAAACCTATTGCGTTTGAATTGATTATTTAAGAACTGAAAAACTGTCAAAGAATTCCAATCATACTCTCATATGAAGAGAACTCTCTTGATCAATGGATCCCAGTTACCTATCTAGCCAGTGAATACTATCCTCCTGTAATTTTAGTCTAGTGTGCTACACTGGTAGGATTTGACACAATCTTCAGTTCCAACCTATTATTACTCGCTAGCATCCTTTATGTGCTTACTGCTGCAGATATTTCAAGTTTTAACCATATCATGTTGTGTATTTGGCAGGAGCCATCTCAACCATCCAATCAAAACATTGCTGCTATTGATGCATCTTTTGGAGGGAAAGATACAGTAAATCAAGCTCCAGACAATGTAGCAAAAAGCTCTGGGGCTATTCAGATCTCGGAAGAACAAAGAGCTCGGATGGAGGCTAATAAGTTGAAGGCATTGCAGAGAGCTGCCGCTCGAACTGCTCATATCAAGTCTACATAGTTTTTACAGAGAGCTTCATATAAGTTCCTAACTTATTACTATATCATTATTGTAAATTGTTCATGAGTTTTTTTTTTGCCCTTCATTAAAAGCTTAAAGTTATCTTTATCTTGAATGTCAATACTTAAGATTGGTCTAAATCATTACTTTGCTCTGGATATCATGTTTTGTTATACTTCCCATACTATTTAGGAGAAATTACAGAAATACACAACATTTGGAAACTTAATTACAATTATTCCCTACCATTTAAAAAAATTACTAAA
>JBCEWC010012835.1:0-15553 GCA_038996855.1 Solanum aculeatissimum | reverse complement strand
AAGATATGGCGAGACTTGATCTCACCGAGGACATGACCCTAGATAGAAAGGAGTGGAGGTCGCGAATTAGAGTAGCAAGCTAATAGGTTAGTAGGATTAGGTTGATGTCTGGTTTTGGGGTATAGTAGGGTAATAGGATTAGCCGTGTTTTTATATCCTGGGTTATCATTATTCGTTATATATATGTTGATTTTTTATTTTTTTGTTGATTTTTTATCGTTTTATACACTATCATGTACTTCTTGTTTATTAGTTGGTCTTCTTGGTTCCTTTTCCATTCCTTTCCCTTTTTCATATCTAGTTATTCTGCTTAGGGGTTTTTGAGATGAGGGTTCCCAAGAAACAACCTCTCTACCTCTGAGATAATGGTAAGGTCTGCGTACATTCTACCCTCCCCAGACGCCACTTGTGGGATTTCATTGGGTATGTTGTTGTTGTTTTACTAATTCAATGCAAAAGGTAAAAGAAAACTGCATTAGTACTTTATATTTTTTTGTGTAAAGAAGAGGATATAGATGAGGCAGGACAATTAGTAGGTTTCCTAGGTTCCTTGTAATTATGATTACCAGCCTTGTAAGTTTTTGATGGTTACCAGCATACCCTCATTGCTGAAGAATAGAACTTTACCTTTATCAAAAAAAAAGTATCCATCTTCTGTATTACATTATCATGAGCAAGGAATAAAGACATCATATATGTAGGTAATGCATCAAGCACACGGTTGATTAAGGTCAATGTTCCTCCCAAGGAGATGTATTGACTCTTCCAGTTGGTCAACCTCTTTTCACACTTTTCTAGTACCTCATTCCATACCCCTCTTGATTTGCTCTTTGCCCCCAATGGCATACCTCGGTAGTTAGTAGTAAAGGCTCCTATTCTTCCCCCCAAAGTATCCACAAGTGTTTTGAAATCTTCCACCTCATTAATGGGATATATGTATCTCTTGTTCCAGTTGATGTGTAAGCCTGAAAATGGATTCAAAGAGGCTGAAAATAACTCTCATGAATTGGACTTGCTCTTTAGAGGGTTCATAAGAAGCCAGAGCATATTGAACATGTGTAATTTCTAAGCTATTCATGGTGATGGGATTTGCCTGGAACCCTCTGATCCACCCATTTATTCTAGTTGTCTGTATCATGCTGCTCATGTCTTCCATCGCTAGGATGAAGTGGAAAGTTATAGGGGGTCACCCTGTCTCGAGCCTCTGTAGGATTTGAAGAAACCAGCGGCGGATCTATTAACTAAGACTAAAAACTTGACTGTGCTAATACACTGTTTGATCCACTTCAACCACCTTGCACCAAAGTCCATATTTTGTAGGAGGTCTAGCAGGTACTTCCAATTTAGATGATCAAAAGTCTTTTCAATATCTAATTTGCATAGAACACCTGTAAATTGCTTCTCAGTCTGCAATCAACACATTCATTTGCTATCTTTATAGCATCCATGATTTGCCTCCCTTTGATGAGTGCCACCTGTTAGCAATCCACCAATATATGGATCACTTTCTTCAATCCTTCTGTCAATATTTTGAAAATAATCTTGTACACACTACCAATTAGGCTAATTGGTCTAAAATCAGTCAGTTCACCAACACCCCTTTTCCTAGGTATGAGAGCTTCAAATGTAGCATCGTAGCTCTTTTTAAAGAAACCTTCATTATGGAAATCCAGAACTGTGGCTGTTATATTTGGATTGATCACTTCCCAACATTGAGAGAAGAATGCCTTGGTGGTGTATCCATCTACTCCACGGGCTTAGTCTCCTCTCCACATGCTTTGACACAACCTAGGA
Source organism: Solanum aculeatissimum (assembly GCA_038996855.1). NCBI lineage: Eukaryota > Viridiplantae > Streptophyta > Magnoliopsida > Solanales > Solanaceae > Solanum > Solanum aculeatissimum. The sequence goes on along the minus strand of JBCEWC010012835.1, from coordinate 13,759 downwards.
TCTCATGTGGCTCAGTTGGTGCTATCAGCATCATGCTGTCCTTTGCATTAATCATGGAGAAATCCCTCGTTTTGAAATGTGGTCTCTACTCCTCAATCTCAGATTAAAGTTCTTCATAGTAGGAGACTATTTTCCTTTTAATGTCCCCTGGGTCTATCAAAGTTTCTCCTCCTACTGTTAGCTTATCAATGGTGGTGACTCTCTTGTGTGCATTGTTTGTTCCAATGTTTTGGACGGCGATAGGCGATAATGGCCTGCCTTGCCATAGGGTAAGGCGAGCGGCGAGGCGCTTGCCTTTTTTAAATGTGGCGCCAATTAATACCAAAAAATTAAAAAATTTAATTGCATATAATCTCAATAGCAATAACATATTAGCAAATATTTTAATTCAAAAATTGAAAATAGATAGTACATACTAAAAGTCTAGAACTTGAATGAGCAAAAAAAAAAAAAAAAAACAGAACAAAAGTCAAAATAGTGAGGGGAAAAAATAGAAGTATAAGTAACTCTGAAGTTTGAAGGAGTAAAAAGAAACGAAGGAAGAAGAAATCTGAAGAAAAAAAGAAGAAATTCGAAAAAGAAAAGAAATACATATTTCTAGGACTTTGGAGTTGCCAGAAAAGTCTTAGCCGGTTGGTGGAGAAGTCTTGTCGAGTCGACTAGTTAAAGTCCTAGTCTAAAAGTGCGACAGTGCAAATTTGGAAAGGAAACCCTAAAATTACCTTTTTACTTTTAAAACCTTAAATTAGTTGCCTTTCTAAAGAAAATACAAAAGACAATGCCTTTCTTGCCTTTGTCACCATGGCTTCGCCTTTTGAAGATCGCCTTGCCATAAAGCTAATAGGCAATAAAGGGTTGCCGGGCCTTGCCTTTCACAACACTGGTCTGTCTGAAAAAATTAGTATTCCTATCACCTTGTTTCAGCCTAGTGCCCGAGAACTTTTTCCCCAGGCAGTTTCCTCGTCTTGCAATATCTTCAAATTCCATTGATAAAGCTAATCTTTTGGTAGTTTCCTCCAGTTAAAAGCCTCTGATCTTGGATTTCATCCAGTTCTGCTAACTGGTTTAATACACTGCTTGTGTAGTCCTAGGTTACCTTTAATTGTTATACTCCAGTCTTTCAGCTTCGTCTTTAGAGCTGTCAATTTGAAGGCCAGAATGTAATCAAACCTCCCATTGCAGTAGAAGGATTCCCACCAGTTCAGTTCTGCTAACTGGTTTAATACGCTGCTTCTGTAGTCCTAGGTTACCTTTGATTGTTTTACTCCATTCTTTCAACTTCATCTTCAGAGCTTTCAATTTGAAGGCTAGAATGTTGATAAAACCTCCCATTGTAATAGAAGGCTTCCCACCAGTTCTTTGCTCTGTTTCCGAAGTCTTTTGTTTGTAGCCACCAATTCTCAAATTTAAAATAAGAATTGTTATGTTCCCAGTTACCACATTGTAGCATCAGTGGTGAGTGGTCAGAAGTCGCTCTATTCATGATGGACTGCCTTATGTTTCTGAAGCTTGCATCCCATTAATCTGAAACTAAGAACCTATGTGATATTGTTATTTCTTTTCATTTTTCCTTTTTCCTTTTCTTATTTTTTTGATATATATTATTATACATTTCATATACAAATCTATACAAAGTTATACTTCATTGTACATGTACTGAACATGTGATTTTTGTGTTCTTACCTTTTCTCAAACAATCTATATGTGTAAATCAATTTTTCCTTGTTGATTTCTCTTCCAAATCACAAAGTTCCAACAATTTTTTGCAATTTTTGTTTTTGATTTATTCTAATTGGAACTTGGAGAAGAAAAATTTTTAAGATTTTCGAGTTGCATTCTTTTTGGATTTGTGTTTTTATAGTTGGAATAGGAATGTATATGAACTTGGGGAAGAAGAATGAAAAATCATTCAATTTTTGTGCTAAAATATATGCAAAATAAAAGGAAACAAAATAGAAAATGCTCATTTGTTTGGACCTAGGCCTATTATTTTTGGGCTACAGAATTTGCAAATTTAAAAGTGGGTCATTCTGTTGCAATGTATGTGTGTGAGTTGTACTTATATTCAATTCTCCCTAAAAATAAATAATACTGGTAAGGAAACAGGTGGAACAACTAGAACCCTGCTCTATCACGGGGCAGGGAGAAAATTCTCGGCTACTCACTAACCATCAACCCTGATCCTCACCCTCCATTGCCCTCTTATCTAGTGTCATGTCCTCGGTGAGTTGGAGATGTGTCATGTCTTGTCTAGTCACCTTGATGAAATATCTAACAAAATTTTAGCATACCATGTTGCTGGCTTTTGATTCCGATGATAAAATTTCCATTGTTGAACAACAAAATCATGCACTATTGTTGGCGTTAATGAAATATCATTTTCTAATGTCATTTACCTACAAGTGATAGCCTAATAGGTACTGCCACATCTCTTGAGAATTCTCATTATGATGTTAATTGGATTCTGTGGTAACTGGTTGCTTTTATCTCCAGACGACCATTCAAGAACAAGCACCATCCATCTCTCTAATGACGGTTACTTTTTTTTTTTTTTTGCAACCAACACTCTTCTATAAACCTTGGATTTCTTGTCATTTTTAAAAAGAATTCTACAATATATTCAGCAGCACAAAATGGATTTCTTATTATTGTTATGCCAATTCAAATTAAGTTAATAATGTTTTGGAGATTTGCAACATCATATCTCTGCTTGGTGATTGAAAGTAGATTCTTTTCCAATATGGTGTAAATAACACTTTTTTTGCTATACCAACAACTTCCTCGAGAAACTATTGCGTCACCTCTTTTTTATTAACTTAATTAACAATTTCCAAGAGATGGTTTGTTTTATAGGAGTATTAGGCTAGCATATAATCAATTTCTGTGCTAATAAAGTAAACAAATATTCTATAACCAAATACATAATTTTTCTATGATATCTTGTTGAATATTCTATTAAGAATTTCATTATTCAAGTACAATGAATCTAGATGTGTATGCATCTAGACACATATTCCCATGATATTTTAACATACTCATCAAATTCAAAGTGGGGAAACCTTCTTGAGTAGTTTGTTTTGAGAATATAGGAAGTTTATGCCAAAATCTCTCTGGAATAATGTAGAGTCACGAAAAGAGAAGTTGTGATGAAATTCTTTCCTTATGAAAGTCATTGTGAACTGCATATCGGTAGAAGGTGTTTCTCGCACTACACACGGAAAGAAACTAATTCTCAATCTCCAAAATGAGAGAGTGGTTTCGCAAATTCATTGTCAGCATCAGCTTAAGTTGAATTGTCAGAAAAGTGCCAAGAAGTCCAAGGTTTATAAAGAAGGACGCTGACTGCATAAAAGAGTAGCAATGCTGCTTGCTGAAGAGATGAACAGTGCTTGAACGATCTTAACGTGAGCGAGATGCCTAAATACCTCGAGAGTAGGGGCACCAGTTATTGGAGACGGGAGCAGTGTTGTGCCCCCACAGGTAGCACTTAATACGAAAATATTAGCCCTGTGGGTGCATATACCGGCTGGTATCGCTTGCGGTAGTGGAAGCTATTGTGTCTACTAAGATTGTAGGTGTTCTGATACCATCTGAAAATAATAAAAAACTTCTCATGCACTTGATTAACAAGGTACAAGAGGTGGTCCTTATATAGGAGTCTTAGGTTACATATAGTAAGTTAGGTAATCAATCTCTATTGCAATAAGGTAACTAAATTCTATAATGAAATACAAGATACTCTTAAGGTACGTTATAAAATATTTTAGTGAGGCGCTTCTTCCAATCGTCCTGCATTTTTGACCAGGCTGTCTTTTTTTAAGTATAATGAAACAAGATATGTATGAATCTAGACGCATATTTACTTGATATTCAACAATGTACTTTTGCTAATTCAAGGGGATAAAATTTACGTTCAGTTGTCTTCTTTGTAGGCCCCAGCTTTTGTATTTATAGATGAGATTGATGCTATTGCTGGAAGGCATGCAAGAAAGGATCCGCGCAGGAAGGCAACATTTGAGGCTCTGATTACTCAGCTTGATGGGGAGTGAGTATGCTAGTTTCATTCCATAAATATAACACTCTTCTTTGCAAAGAAAATTTCACATCTAGAGCACTATAGAGTAGCTGCTTTCGATGAGATCTGATTCTGCACTCTGCTTGAGATGGCTTCTCAAAGAACATTTCCCTTTCTTCCCTACCTTGTCTACAATCTCTGGACAGTGAAATCTTTTGCTGTTGAATTATGCGTTTTTGTATTATGAGACAATGAAAAATCTAGTGAACTTGGAGTTTTTTTCTCTTCTTGTCAAACTATGAACAAATATGACTTAATGTATCTTGGCAGTTGACTAACTTGCAGCACCTAGCAGTTTAATTAATATGCTGGCTTCATTTTGTAATGTCCTTAAAGTGTAGTTTAAAATAAGAGAGATAATGACACATGTTCTGCTTGCATCTTCTGTTACAAGTTAGCAATATTTTCTCACCCTTAATAAACCAAGATTCTGTGATGTAATTTTTTTGTATGTTTATGAAGTGCACTGCTAGAGCTAGAATATTTTGCAAGAACATACATAGCAAAAAAGATTAAGCTAATATTCTAGAGAAGAACCGAAGGCAAAGCCACTTTTCCCCTCCTATATTCTTGTATGGTTGTGCAGCCAAACTAATATAAGATTTTTTTGTGCAGGAAAGAAAGAACTGGTGTTGATAGGTTTTCACTAAGACAAGCTGTCATATTCATCTGTGCAACCAATCGGCCGGATGAACTGGACTTAGAATTTGTCCGTCCTGGACGTATTGACAGACGTGTGTATATTGGTTTACCTGATGCAAAGCAACGAGTGCAGATTTTTGGAGTTCACAGTGCTGGGAAGCAGCTTTCGGAGGATGTTGCCTTTGAGAAAGTAAATAGCTTTCTTCATTAGTTCTTTTTTTTTTTCCTTCTAAACCATTCATTCATATTTCATTACTTGATCATTCAAGTAACAAAACTACAAGTCTAATATTTAGTTCAACCCAGCAAAAGCACTACCCTCTCCCTTCCCCAAAATCCCAACAACCCCAAACACCTATCTAAGAACTAGTAAACTTGGTAACAGCCTTAGTCCCTGGTAACACTCAGAAACAGCACGTACAGCCAACTCACCAGGCAACACAAGCCTAGCAACAGTCTGAATTTTCCTAGAAGTGATAGTGGGCTTCTTATTATACCTAGCCAATCTTGAAGACTCATTGCTAGCTTGGAAGTTCCTCTTCCGTTTGATTTGCTTGAACATAGAATTACTTTCACGTTGTATACAACTTCTTTTTGAGGGTTCGAAGCAACCCTACTACTGCACAAGCCAAAAGTCAGTTGTTCCTTTTCTTATACCTAGTTGTGGGAAGACAATGATGTTCTTTTTGTTAGACAAAATGTATGCTCCATTTGGAACACTTAATCTGAGGCTCAGGTTTAGGAATTTGATTGTAGAATTGTTTTCCTTGCACTTTTGCAGATCGTCTTTCGTACTGTTGGGTATTCTGGGGCAGACATAAGAAATTTAGTCAATGAAGCTGGAATAATGTCTGTAAGTTTGTTCTTTGTATTTTCTGTTGATATATAACATCTCTAATCACTTTTGGAGCTTCATATCAGTTGACCTATTGTTTCCTTGACAAGTTCTGTTTTCTTAAACAATGTAAGTTATTGGCAATTGAATTAAAATCACATAATTAGCATGTTGTAGAACACAACATACAGTTTTTTCTCGTAAAAATATTAGATTGCATAGTTGAGATAGTGTAATTAGCTTTTTGCTGTAACAGTGGACTTTACAGCATGGTTTTCTTGGGGAAAAAAAGAAAATTAGATGGTAGACAGGATAGCATATAAGATTCCAAGAAAGAGAAAATAAGGCAAAGTTAGGTGGCTCTGACTGAAAGTTGTTGAGCGCCTGGAAAATCAACCAAATACGAAGTCAAGTATAACAGCTGTAACAACAACTGCTTTTTAGAAATCACGCTTTTTAGTGATCAATTTATCTATGATAGGAAAAAATACAAACCAGAAAATTGATTGAAACATCTTTTCGGGAACCCTTATAACTTAAAGTGCATGCATGGCCTGATCTCCACCTTAGCTCCTCCATCACATATTAATGTCAAACAGTTCACCGAAGTTTCCAAACCTTGACAACTGATTTTACTACTTAAAAACTTTAAATTTACATGATATATGCTAATTATTGTCCTCATTTGGAAGCACTAATGGGATTTAGGCTCAGTTAACCCAAGTTGAAATAGGGTGCCTTTTCAATTTCATTTTTTAAATCTGTAAATAGGGTGTCTTTGGTGGAGGACAGTCATGTTTTCTGGTTTTCCATTTTCTTGAGAGTGTTAGCTTACGTGCAGGTAAGAAAAGGACACTTTAAGATCTGCCAGCAGGATATCATTGATGTTTTGGACAAGCAATTGCTTGAGGGTATGGGTGTTCTCCTGACAGAGGAAGAGCAGCAGAAGTGTGAGCAAAGTGTATGTGATCTTTCCCTGTCGCTCCTAAAAGAAATAAGATGTATAAGTTTATTGTTTCGATCGATTTAAAATTTTGTAAATAGGTATCTCGTGAAAAAAGACGATTGTTGGCAGTACATGAAGCTGGACACATTGTCTTGGCGCACTTGTTCCCTCAGTTTGATTGGCATGCTTTTTCTCAGCTTTTACCTGGGGGCAAGGTATTATGTTTTTTGTGAACATGAGTTGTGTCATATTCACCAGCTTTTCCAGTACTCAACTGTTACTCCTTTGACTGACCAGGAAACTGCGGTATCAGTTTTCTATCCTAGAGAAGATGTGGTAGACCAAGGTTATACAACCTTTGGCTACATGAAAATGCAAATGGTAGTAGCTCATGGTGGGCGCTGTGCCGAACGTATTGTATTTGGTGATGACATTACTGATGGAGGAATAGATGATCTAGAAAAGATTACCAAGGTAGACTTCATTTCTTCAAATGTTGCAACATTCAAGCAGTGACGGAGCAAGTTCTCTTGAGTTTAACCTTTGTTTTTTCGGTTCTTCTGGGAGCAATAACTATAGGGTGGTGGAGTAATACAGTTTTATTGTCACACCAATATTTATGTGTCCCATGTCAGTGGTGGGATTGGGGACTTGGCCTCCTTATATGGTCTTGCAATCCTCACCTCTTGAACTGGCTTTTCATGTTGAGTTAGGCCTAGGGTCCATTTCTTATCATGGTATCAAATTCAGACCTATCGGAATTCTAGCTTTACATCATATTGAGCACCCATGTTATATTGTTCACACTCCAATTGGTAAGTCTGAGTGTCGCGGTGGGGATGTTGAATCCCACATAGGCGGTGGGCTGGGGACTTGATCTAGTTGTATGGTCTTGGGAAATCCTCAACTCTTGAGCTAGTTTTTGGGGTTGAGTTATGCCAAAGGTCCATTTCATACAATGTTGAGGTTTGGAGGAAATTACAACATCTGTAAACATGGGTGATTATTAATAAAATCTTTGCTGGCCTTCTATATACATACCTACATGTCTCTGTATGTTGGTACAAATGTGTGTATATATCTTTTCTTTTTTGTGTATCAGTACTTGCATTCAAGCTACTCTGCTTTTATATATGCTAGATTTTATAACTTTGCTTTGCCTAGCATTAGTAGTAGGGAGGATAAAAAGGGACAATCTTTGAGTATGTGATTGCTTTGAACTCAAATTTTTACTATGCTTATGACAGATTGCTCGGGAAATGGTCATAAGTCCTAGAAACGCTAGGTTGGGCCTTACTTCTTTGACAAAAAAAATAGGATTGGGTGATCGGCCTGACAGTCCTGATGGTGAGATTATAAAATACAAGGTATGATTCCTTTGTGGAACATGAACTGGCTTGGTTTAATGTTTGATATTTATTTTTCACAGCATAATTTTGATTCACTAACGTGTTCACCTCCTTGGATGATTCAGTGGGATGATCCTCATATAATTCCTGCTGATATGACAGTTGAAGTTTCTGAGCTATTTACTCGTGAATTGACAAGGGTAACTCAAATTTTCCTCTCCTATGGTTTTATTCGGTTATTCTGGACAACACAAGTGATTTTGTTTTTTTGTTCTTTACATTTCGAATCTTTCAAAACATGAAATTTTGCTTGTGGTTATGTAATGTTCCACTTGTTTAATGCGGCGGCAATTTAAAACTGTCTAGATGTATACAACCAGCAACCAGCCACCACTCTAGCCTCTCCGCACCATTTTTTTTAATTAACCATGGTGTCTGGGCCCGCTAACTCTCCACCAACCTAAAAAGGAAAAGAGAAAAAGAACCAATCCAGGCTTCTTGATTATACAATGCTAGTTCTGAAAATTTTATGTGCCATGAGGACTTCTTCCTATGTTCTATGGTAATAACTTGTGGAAAGGTCATCTCAAGTGGTTAATAATTGTGGTACTTCTTTTACGTACTTTTACCTGGTTTTCCCTTTCCTTTTTTTCTTAGGTTTGTTTTTGCTTTATGGCTGATTTGAAATATGTAAGCTAAAATTGTAGGTCCCAACTTTAGTTTCACTCTATTACAATCATACTATTAACTGCCACAAAAAATTTAAAACTGGAGAGCACTACAAATTCAGAAGGAAGATAGCAAGCTTATTTAGTTCCATGATGCAACTTTGAGTTGTCAATCTGTTACAAGCAGTTCTTCTACTCTTTTGCAATATAATATATAATCTAACTTAATTTATACTGCAGTATATTGATGAGACGGAGGAACTTGCTATGAGGGGGTTGATGGAAAACAGGCATATACTGGATTTGATTTCCGATGAGCTTCTTGAACACTCAAGAATAACTGGATTGGTATGATAAACCTGCAGTTGTATTCTCTACTTTGTTAAGCATATATCTGATTAGAAATGAAATATATGTATTCATCTCCTTTTCGCAAATCAACTTTATCTCACAACATTCAATGTTCTTCAGACCAAGTGCAATTACTTTGCCTACATTTTCATTATTATGCATTACACAGAATTTGTATGAGTTGAGGCCTCACCACCAAATTAATTGTATGAGTTGTTACATGCCATCTTATTTTATGAATTGTTGAGGCCTTTTCTTTAATCAGTTACTGAAATGCTGGATGTATCTGAACTTTAAAGCACCATTTCAGGAATTGTTCTCAAAATAATGAAAGTGAATATAGAAATGGTATGTCTATAGAACTTAAGAAAAATAGAAATGGTGTATCTAAAAGTAAATAAATAAATAAATAGAAACGGTGTCTGCAAGCAGATTGACACATGAAATCACAATAAAATAGGATAAAAATAGGATGGTTAAAAATGGAGAAGTGCTACTGCAGCGTCATGTGACTGAAGGATACGTACCAAAGTGAAAGGTAGTTCTATGTAACAATATAAGACTACAACAACAACATACACAATGTAATCCCACCAGTGGGGTAGGGTAGGATGTACACAGACCTTCCCCCTGCCTTTTGTGGGGATAGAACAGTATAAGATTAACAATATTATATGGGAGTGAGTGTTGGGCTGCTAAAGTTTAAAATATTCACAAGATGAGTATTGCAAGATGTGTATGATAAGATGGATGTGCAGTCATCCAAGATTATATATCATGAACCTATCTATATCTATTGATGCCATGGGGTTGATATTCCTCAGTGGTAAACAATGGCAAAAGGGGAATGAGTGGTGTTGGGAAATGGTGGATGAAGAGTGTTTGGGAGAAGGGAAAGACCGTTTTGATGGTTGGGGCTTATTCTCTGGTTTTTTGCTTTTGGGAAGGAGAACAATGTTTATTTGGGGGTGGATAAATTAGAGTTTTTATTTCAATAGAAATTATATCCCAGGGAGGTTATTTTTGGGGGGATTACTTGTGTTCAATAGACACATTTTGCACATAAAGCAGTCTTCAATAGGTTACGCTCTTAGTTGACGTATCTGATTAAAAATATTTGGCAAGTTCAGGGGGCTGTATATGTATTCTGCCTAAACAATATTTGTACTAGTATGATTAGTCCAACAATTAGAAGGTATATTTTGATGCTGAAATTTCTGACTATGTTTTTTGTTGTGGTTCAAATTTTTTATGATGTGATGGTTGCTTTCAGTATTGAAATGTTAGACTAGTGAATAGAAATATTTGGCAGAAAAAGTTGGAGTTGATTTCCTACTTGAGACACAAAATTTGACTGGACTTGGTAGTGCATATAGAATTGTACCACAAGTAGAAGAAATGTGTTTCAGGTAACCTCATGATAAAGTCCTAGTTGACTCTTGTGACAGGTGGTATAATTAGGGAGACAATTTATGGATTGTTTCTGGTGTTAATAACAATTTGCTCCATTTTGTATCACTTAGAGTGTTCTCAGGCTTAGAAACCTAGTTTACCTATCATAAACTATGTTTACTGAAAAATCTCCTATGTAAACTATTTGTATGCTCATTTTGACAAAGGAAATCTCACATAGAAATTCTTGAAAAGATGGAGTAATGAAGCAGTATGAGCTACCAAGGTTAGTTATAATTAAACAAGCAGAGAGAAGAACCTATGTAATACCCATATTCATGACAGAATCAGGTAAGAGACGTGTATACACCAAATGCCCACTTCAAAACCAAATTTTCATGGGCTCATGGACTTATTTGGTTCGGAAGGATATACTTGGAACATTAAAGAGGTGGTTTCCTTATATCTTGCTAAATGTAGGAGAGATCAAGTGCCAGAGCACTGACAAATACTAGTGAGGATCTTCATGATAGGTAGAAAGAGGAGGATGCTATGACACAAAAGGAGCTCACTGTGGTACTGATACTTAAGCATACATACCAATTTAATTTTCTTCGTGTCGCACCTCAAGCTATGTCAAACAGTGGTAAAAATTCAAGATGGGTGGTAAATTTGAAACTTGAACGGAAGATTTGAAATGACTTGCAGACTTCTTTTAATTATCACTTAGTACCTCCCCAGGTTTTTAGAGTGAATAAACACCCTACTGATGTACTAATTTCAATTAGTTTATGCCATGATGAACTGTTTCAAATGCACCTTTCGATTTGCTTCCACATTACCAAGATTCCTTGTTGGATTGGTTCGTTCAGGAAACTGGTAGTTTTTCCAAGCAAAACAGTGTACATTTTAATTCTTGTCCTGTAGCTGCTTTATTTGGCTGGTAGAACCCAGATATTTTCTTTAATTTTTATCTAAAGTGCCTCTATGTGGATTTCTCCCCTATTATAGAATACAAATTTTGAGAAAACTTCTTGCCGTACTAAAATTGGGCAAACTTCTAGGTGTCTATAGACGTAAACTAGTAGGTTTCTTTGGGCAAGATAATACCAATCTTTATACCTAGAGTCTAGATACTTTATAGATACTTTAATAGTAACTAGTAGAAATGGTGGATACCAATATTTTCTGATGGATAACCCATATAAGACCCATTTTTGAAATGTTCGGATATCCAGCCCATTTAAAATAAGTTAAGGTTGGATGGGTAACCATAAATTTTAACCATTTTGCCACCCCTAACCTAGACTTATAGGTTTCTTTAGAACAGAGAATACCTTATATTTTTAATCAAAATCTTGATGCATACTCTCAGTTTGTGTTACTTGTCTACACCTTTTATTTGCATCCTTATTTCTGTTGATACTCTATGTTGCTTCTTCAGGAAGTGGAAGACAAAATGAGAGGGTTGCGCCCTTCCATGTTCGAAGATTTTGTGAAGCCTCTCCAAATAAACATGGAGGAGGTAATATAATATTGCAGATTTTCAGTCTTCATATTTACTTTCCAGACATTATGTGAAGTCTTTATAATAATACCATTTTCTTTAACAACAATAATACTCCCTCAAACCCATATTAACTTAATTTGTGAGACAATGCACACATTAAGAAAAACATTTAAGGACATAATTTAAAGCATACTTTTCACTATCACCCTTTGTGAAATCATAAATGTTGCTTTGCAAATAGTGTAATTTATCTCCTAGAAAATATAAACTTCAATAAATGAAAGGGCTGATATGGAAAAAGTTTCAAACATTCATCTTAAACTTTGCACAATTCAACTATTTTCCGCAATGAAAAAAGCCCCAAAGATTACATTAATATGGGACAGGGAGTACTATTTTTGACTGCCTTAGAAATGTGAAAATAGGGATCATATAGAATGTGTACAATGCACCCCAGTTTTATGTCTGCTTTTATTTTTGTTTTAATCATGCACCCCATCTGCTTTTATTTTTGTTTTAATCATCTTGTTGGTTTGCATGACGAGGATGGGGCTCTTAAAGTAGACTGTACAAGGCTTATCATGCGCTGTTACTATGTTGTGCTTTTGCTTAATGATTTGAGTCGGGGCTACCTTCTTGTGAACATTTTAGCTTGCAATCTCATGCTATCATGCAGATTCTTATCAGGTTTCGTTGTTTTGATTTTTCCACTTTACTGTGCCTAAAAAAATGTTTTGAATTCTCAGGATGGACCATTGCCTCATAATGACAGTTTGAGTTATCGGCCACTGGACATTTATCCCGCGCCCCTCCACAGAAGTTAAAACTAATGGTGGTTGTATGAGTTTTCTGGTCAGACTGATGTCGGAAGGTGCCAAGTAATGAGTGTTGAGGTGCAGAGATTACCTTTTTCACATCTACTCTGATTCTTTTGGCTAAGTTTCTGATTGCAAACCAACAGAAAGGCTGTTTGTAGTTAGGTTGGGTTGCAATTGTTTTATTTCTTATCTTAGGCATTCATTTTTATGTATTTATTTTCGTTTCCTTGTTTTTCTTAATTTATTTCATGGTTTAAATAGAAGAATTTTCAGCAAGAGTTGTAATGATGTGAGGGTATTTACCCGAAATTGAGGTTTAAGAGGGAGAGTCCACCCCCACCCTCACCCTTGAAAAAAGTACACAAAATAGGCCTAATGTAAAATTATTTATTCTTAATGGAACCAATTCAAACTCCATGGCCCAACTATTTATCTTTCTTACTCCATGTTTTCCTTTTTATTTTGCTCTGACGTGCTGCCGTCAGCATGATGTGTCAGCATGAATACTATGAAATAATTTTCTGTGATACTCTAGCGGTATGTATATACCACATCGGTATCATATAGAATGAACTCAATCCTTTGCGATACTCTGGCGTATATTGATATCCAATTGCTGTCATATAAGATTATGTTTTTCTTTAAAGAAATAAATAAGAAACAAATAAAAAATTATTAAACTCTAAATTAGTAGGAAATATATTTGTTATGATACTTTGTTGGTATGTTTATATCATATTGGTATCGTATAGGATTAGAAAATTATTAAAGTTACACAATTATTTATTGAACTCTAAATTAGTCGAAAATATATTTTTGTGATATTTTGTTGGTATATTGATACTCTATCAGTATCATATAATTTCGAACTCTTTTTTTAATAAATAAAATAATTAAGAGAGAATTATTAAAGTTACAAATTTATTTATTAAATTATAAATTAGTAGAAAATATATTTTTTGTAATACTCTATCGGTATATTGATACCAATATGTTATCATATAGGATTGAAATTAATTTTTTGTGATACTCTGTCGGTATATATATACTTTTGGTATGTCATGCAAAGTTGGTGCAACCGTTAGCATGACATTAGCGTGTGAATTTTAATAAAGGAGGGGGGGGGGGGGGGGGGTAATTTTCCCGGCGAACTCTGCCAAAAAGAGAAAAAAC
>JBCEWC010012834.1:0-15554 GCA_038996855.1 Solanum aculeatissimum | reverse complement strand
TATATATATTTAAACATATTATATTACTAATAAAAATATTATTTTTAAAGAATTCTTTTGTTATTTTGGTTTACTACGATCTTGTATTTATGACATATATTATTTGCTTCAGGGGTACGATATTCTATTTTAATTGATAAAATGAGATTAAGAAAAATAATTATTTTCTTATATTTTCATTAGTTAATGTGATTTAAAAAAAATAACAAAAGAATTCTTCAAAAATAACATTTTTATTAGTAATACAATATGTTTAAAAAGAAAATATATATATATATATATACATTCATTTAAAGAAGGATATTTCTGATCCATTTGGTAACAATAAGGATATTTTGCACCAAAGTATCATTGACAAGAGCATTTTTGGACCAAAGTATAAATCAAGGGTATTTTTGACCCTTTTCCGTTAGTATCAGGGCATTTTTTACCCATTTCTGATAGTATAAGGCATAAATGGTACAAAGTATAAACGGATGACACTTTTGATCCTTTCTGATAGTACAACATTTGTGACTCTTTTCCCTTAAGAAAATGTTTATCATTTATAGTAATAATATTTTTTTCACTGAACACTTATAAAAATTTATAACACAAATTTAATACATATTATAAAAAATTATGTATAAAATATATATAATACAAGTTTTATTGATAGACAATACATTTAACACACATTTTAATACATGTTATGTAAATTTCATACCAAACAAGCGCAATATGTTTTTAAACACTTATAATACATTTATATTGCATGCATAATACAAGTACAGATTTTATAATGAATTTGTTATATATTGCTATAAATGGTAATAAATAATAAGTATCGATAAAATTAGTAATTATTTTTTATATAGTACTCGTACAAATAATTTTTCCTACTTTCTTCTCTTTTGGGCAAACTTATGGGCCTTTATTAATTAAATCATCCAACAATTCAAAAAGTAAAACTTTTAGGAATCACATAGTGTAAAGATATAATTACATCATGTTTCCATTCTTTTTCATCTTATAAAAATTTCTTTAAAAATCTCCCAACTAAAACCAAATAAATCCCAGGGCATCAGATACATAATTGTTGATACATTAGATGGATTGTTTGGTGAAATTTAAAAGAAAACAAAACATAAAATTAGCTTTCAATCCCACTAACCAAGTTAATCAAATTGTAATCAACCTCTCCTAAAAAACATATCAAATTTGCGCGTTTCAAAATTTAAATTTTATTTTCTTCAATTTAAGCAAAACGTAAGAGAATATATTATTTGAAAAGAGGAGCTACTGTATGATTTAATATGGTGATTTTGTTGAGACATTCTAGAATTTTAAAAAACGATGTGAGTTATTCACAATACAAGAGTGGTAGAATGGTTGTTAGGCAAACGATTTCATTTATGAATCTCAAATCCGCCATTGCAGATGAATTGGAGGTCGATGAGATGAAGAAGAGTATAGAATACAATGCATCATTGAAGGTAATTCGTTCTAATGATAATTGGGAATGACATGGGAGTAAGACTATAATTGGAGGTGAAAAAATGAGCCAAAAATTTCAATGTATCTACTATGCATTGATTAAACTGACAAGATTGTTGAAAAGATACATTGTTGTGATGGTACTTCCAGTAAAAAAATTTGTTGAAGGTTTAGGACAAGATATACAAGCTTTTGTTGTGGTTGAATAAAAAATTGGTGATTCGTATTATATTTCTGGATTAGAAATAACAAATTACATAATTGATATAAAAAAAAATACCGAGGTGAAAGAGAAGCACTTGTATAAAAACAAAGCAACATATAAAATAGAGTAACTTTAACTTCAAGGTAAAGAGATTTGATGATAAAAAGTATGTAGTTATTTTCTACCGTGAATTTGATACAAAGAGATTCATATTGTGTATACATGATTATGATACATTTTCTATTTTAGATCAATTAGTGAATTCATATATGTTAGATTAGTTGAATTTGTTTGTGATTACATGTTTTTTTGAATGATATATTATTTATTGATGATTTGTGATATATCTATTACATGTACTTAATTAATAAATGCATTTATGATATATTAATAGTCAATGGTACGAGTAATGTGATTATTTTTTAGTTTTGAATTGTAATGTGATTATTAGTAAGTATCAGGTACTTTGATTATTTATTTTTTGTATAATTGTATCATTAGAAGGGAATGTATATTTAGCTATGATTTGTTAAAAATCTCTTAGGAAAATATTGACTAGTTGATACCCGTAATAAATTAATGTAACCACTAATAATGCATCAAATACATATTGTATTAGTTCACAATTATCAATATTGTATTAGTTCACAATTATCAATTTTGAACAAGATAATGGTCATGAAACATTGCTATATAAACAATTTGATAATTTTATTGTGAGTCACAATAGCATTCTTTTGAATGATACATTTATCCACTGATAATTTGCAATCATGTAGTTCATTGATAAATACATTCATGATATTTTAATAGTCAAGGATGCATGTAATTCGATTATTATTTTTTATTTATGCATAAAAATGTGATTCTTAATAAGTATTAGGCACTTTAAAAAAAAATAGTATAGGTGTGTCATTAGATGGGATTGTGTACTAAGGTATGATTTGTTAAATGTATCAGCTTAATATTAAGTAGTTGATACATGTAAAAAATTAATGCAATCATTAAAAATGTATAAAATACATGTTGTATTCATTCGTAATTGTAAATTTTAAACAAGATAATGGTCATAAATACATTGCTATATAAATAATTTGACCTTTTTTTGTATCACTGTAGCATGTTTTTGAGTGATCGATTATTCATTAGTGATTGTAATAAATCTGGTACATGCAATTTATTGATAAATACATTGTCCAGTTATGTATTAGCCTGTTTTTTGGATGACTTGTGTGTAATGATCCTAAGTTTAAAAGCCTAAGAGTGCAGAAAAAGTTGGACAGAAAATGACCTGGAGTCAGTTTACGAGACCAATGTACGGCCTGTAGGTGGAGTTACACCCCGTAGGTTGGTCCTTAAATATGAACTTCAGGAAAAGAAAAAAGTTTTCAGGTGTGGGGTAACCCACGTACCCAACGACGACCCATAAGAAGAGTGACGATCCATAGAAAGGGTCGTAAATGGGAGTATCAAACATGAAGAAAATTTGGAGTTATTGGAAAGTGACCTACGATTAACAGCATGATCCACAGGCGTTTACATGGCCCATAGATTCCCTTCGTAGGTGAGGTCCAAGAAAATGAGAAAAATGGCTAAGTGTGGAAGGACTCTAGTCCAACCACGACCTGTAAGTCTGTATACGACCCGTAGAAGATGAATTTGTGGTTTGGGTCAGCAAAATGATTTTTGAAGTTTGGGAAAAGTTAGCAGGACAGACAGGACTATGGCCCGTGGTTCAAACCACGACCTGTAATCGGACTTTCGAAGACTTCATTCGGCAATTTTAATGAAGCACAATTTTATCATTTTCGCAATTTCTATTCCTATACTATATCATTTTTGGGACCAAAAGGGCCCTAAACCAACCCTTAAAGCCCTAAGACCCTTGGCCATTCTCCCATTCTTCCATTCCCAAAATTTCCTAAGACAAATACTCTTTCTAAGAAGGTCAAGGTAAGACTAGGGTTCAAAGTTCTTCCCAAAGGCTTCAAGTTTATTCTCCTCAAGCTTCCCAAGGTATGTGAGTTTGATTTGTGGCTCTACTTCCACCTATAAAATCCTTCATAAAGTCTTTTACCTTTTCTTTAAGTTCCTTCAAGTTAATATGCATGCTTATGATGATTTCTTGATACATAATGTTACTAAATGACTTCAATGATATCCTATGATGTTTTACTAAGTATTTACATGTATTTAAGTTATTTATGATAACCTCAATGATGAGTTTTGCTAATGATGAAGTGTGAGTTGTTTTACATGTTTCTAATGGGTATATTATCATGATTTATGCATGGTTTTGTGATTTATGATTGTTTCAATTTAAAAACCTAGCCCACCTAGTTCAAGTCAAGTAATTGCATGTTTTATGACAAAGAGTAGGGCATTAAAGTTAAGATTTAAAGTTATGATTTGTCACAGATATGAACATGTTGACAATTGTTCTAGAGATGTTTAAGAAGGTCCCCAAGATGAAAGTACAATACTTACTTGGTGGTTCCTTAAGTTCGAGCTACTCTTATAATTTGTTCCTTATGATTCTAAGTGTCATGATTTGACTAAGTTATGTTTTAAATATTCTATGGGATGACTTAGCACCGAATGTGACATTGAGGTGGGGTTCGGTAAGGGAATCTTAGTAGTAATCCTTTGTCTTATTAACTATGTGCCACCATAGGAGCCCTTATAGGCTAGGCTAGTGGATCCACGTATGCCATTCATGTTTATAAAGATGTATGCTACGTTGACGGAGTTCCACCCGATAAGTGGTCTCCTCATGCCAACGTAGGGAGTTATGTTGGATTCCATATAGTAGCTCACATGGTCTTATATATCGGTTAAGGTGTTCTCCCACAAGTTTATGATTCTATGATATGATTCCATTACCTATGATTTGTCATGCATTTAATCTCGTTCATATTGAGTGTTGTCCCTTGTTTATGCTTAAGATTATATTAAGTATTTTTTACCATTATATATATATATATATATGTTTTACTTCTGAATGATGACATTACTTCATGCATGCATTGCATCTCACATACTTAGTACATTCCAAAAGTACTAACACATATTTTGCCTACATGATTTAACCATGTAGGGGTAGGTACTCCTTCGTTGACTCGTGGTTAGTTTTACAGCGTTCAAGACGTGTTTTTGTTATGGTGAGCCCTTAGTTCAGGACTCTACCATTTTCTATTCTAGCTTGTATTTTCTTTTGAGACGATGTATATGTTGGCCTTTTGAGGCTTTTATATCCTATATTGTTTAATTATGGAGTTTTTCTATTTGATGAAAACTGACCATTATCGGTTCCATCTATCTATGAATCAATTGATATGCTTTATGGATAAAATATGTTGGTCTTACATGTTTTTTAATGTTGCTTCATTGTCTTAAAAAGGCGCATAGACCTTTTCCTATTTTAATTCCACATTTCTTTGTGTTTCATGCCTAGGAATGCTTAAGATATTTTTCAAATGGCTAAGATGGGGTGCCTTCGGGTATCTCATTTGTTGTGTGATGACTAGACCCCTAGGTCGGGTCATTACAAATTTGGTATCAGAGCACGAGGTTTTAAAATATTCCTCGGATGTCCATGCATACCTCATTGAGTAAAGTCTCATTCAAGGTTGTGAAGTACACCACTATATTGAGTGAGAGACTATGAGATGGTTTAGGAAAGTCTTTCATTCTTTCTTGTTCATGTAGTGCCTTTAGAGTTGACGAAGGTTATCCTATCACTAACAATGACCTCTTTGATTATTTTTAGATCATGCCGCCAGTAAAAGTTCCACACCAAAGAGGCACTCCTGAGCAACAAGTCCCTCCGCTTCAACGAGATAATGGAGTGTCTCATGCGGAGTTCCATGCCGCCTTTACAATGTTGGGCCAAGCATTGTCCAACCAAGCTAATCAAAGATTGTTGTTCCTCCCCAAGTACCTACTCCAACCATTAGAGTGAGAGACTTCATGCAGATGAGCCCTCTGGAGTTTCATGGTTCCAAGATGGAGAAGGACCCCATTGACTTTATTGAGGAAGCTTACCGGGTTGTAATGGTTATGAGTATCCCTTTAGAGGAAAAAGTTGAGTTGGTGAACTACTAACTCAAAGAGGTAGCAAAAATATAGTATGAGCAATGGGTAGATGAGAGGGGTCAACAAATGGGTCCCATTGGATGGGAAGAGTTCAAGTGCGCCTTCTTAGATCGGTTTCTTTCCGATTGAGCTAAGGTAGACCAAAGTCCAAGAATTCATCAACCTCAACAAAGGGTCCATGAGTGTGAGAAAGGATGCCCTCAAATTCACTAAGCTCTCTGAGCATGCTCCCTTCATGGTTGCAGATTAGAGGGCCTGCATGAGCAAATTCATCTCCAGCGTATCTAACTTATTATCCAAAAAGTGTAAGACGACCATGATAGTGAAGGAGATGGATCTCTCTCGATTGATAACTTATGTGGAACAAATAGAGGAGGAGAAGCCACGAGAAAGGGCAAGGGAGTCCAAACGGGCTTGGGTCGATGGTAGTGGATACTCTCACCAAAGGAGTGGAAGTCACAAGTTCCAAGGTGGCCAAAAGCAAGGTGAACAGGAGTCTACCAACACTCCTCCCTGGGCTACTAAATACAAGGGGGTCACTCCTAAGCCCCAAATCCTGAGTTTCTCTAAGTGTGGAAGACTTCACAAGGGAGGTGTCTAGTGGGGTCCAATACTTGCTTTAAATGTGGGAAGCTGACCATCATGCCAAAGATTATAGAAGCGGCGGTTCAAGGCCCCACGACCAAGGTGGGCAAGTTCAAGATTCCCAAATGACCAACCGGTTTTATACTCTCCATGGTCAGCAAAAGGTCAAAGAGGCTCTAGATATTGTCACGAGTAATTTTGATGCATATGCCCTACTAGATCTGAGAGCTAACTTGTCATTTGTGACTCTATTTCTTGCTAAGAAATTTCGTGTATGTCCCAAAGTCCTTCATGAGCCCTATGAAGTAAGTAACCCGTATGAGAGTCCATTGTTGTCTGGAGAGTCGATAGAAATTGTTCTATCTCTATTTTGCATAAAGTGGCCTCTTGTGATTTAGTTTAGCTTTTCATGGTAGATTTTTATGTAATACTCAAGATGGATTGGTTGCATGCTTCCTATGCTTTTATTAGTTGTATAACCCGTAGGGTCAAGTTTTAATTCCAAAATAAGCCAATTCTTGAGTGGGAGGATAGTAACTCTTCATGTAGGGGTCGGTTCATTTCTTTCTTAAAGGCCCAAAAATGATTTCTAAAGGGTGCATCTATCATCTAGTGAGATTCAAAGATGTCACTTCTAAAGTCCCTTCCCTTGAGTCGGTCCTCATTGTGAATGAGTTTTCCGATATCTTTTCGGATGAGTTATCGGGTGTTCCTCTTGAAAGGAAAATAGACTTTGGCATAGATATTTTGCCTGACACTCAACCAATCTTAGTCCCTACATATACAATGGATCTCACAGAGTTGAAGGAGCTAAAAGAGCAATTGAAAGATTTGTGGAGAAGGGTTTTATTAGACCTAGTCGGTCTCCATGGGGTGCTCTAGTTTTATTTGTAAGGAAGAAATATGGGTCACTCCGTATGTGTGTAGATTACCCACAACTCAATAAGAACACTATTAAGAACAAATATTCACTCTTGAGGATAGATGATTTGTTTGATCAGTTGCAAGGGGATACACACTTTTCAAAGGTCAACTTGAGATTCAGGTATCACCAATTGAGGGTGAGAGAAAGTGACATTCCTAAGACGACATTTTGGACTAGGTATGATCACTTCTAGTTTGTGGTGATGTCATTTGGTCTCACCAATGCACCGTCTATATTCATGGATCTTATGAATAGGGTGTTCAAGCCCTACCTTGACATGTTCATCGTGGTGTTCATTGATGACATTCTAATCTACTCCTGAGGTGAGAAAGAGAACATAAAACATTTGATTGTGGTATTGCAAACCCTAAGAGAGCAAAAGCTTTATGCGAAATTTGACAAGTATGAGTTTTGGCTAGATGAGGTTGCTTTCCTTGGGCATGTGGTATCACATGATAGTATTAAAGTTGATCCTAAGAAGACCGAAGCAGTGAGAAATTGTCCAAGGTCATTGACTCCTATTGACATAAGGAGTTTCTTAGGGCTAGACAAATATTATGGAAGGTTTATGCAACATTTCTCTTCTATTTTATCCTCACTCACCAAGTTCAAGCAAAAGAAAGGTAAGTTTGTGTGGACGAATGAGTGTGAGAAAAACTTCCAAACTTTGAAGGATCGACTAACCTCCGCTCCAATATTGACATTTCCAGAAGGAAATAATTTGTTTGTTATTTATTGTGATGCTTTGAGAATTGGGTTAGGGTGTGTACTAATGCAAAATAGTAAGGTGATTGCTTATGCCTCGAGATAATTGAAAGTGCATGAGAAAAATTACCTAACTCATGATCTTGAGCTTACGGATGTGGTGTTTTCCTTGAAAATTTGGCGACATTAGTTGTATGGGGTTCATGTGGATGTCTTCATCGATTACAAAAGCCTCCAACATGTGTTCACCCAAAAGGATCTCAATTTGAGGCAACAAAGGTGGCTAGAGCTCCTCAAAGATTATGACATGAGCGTGAAGTATCACCTGGGAAAGACCAATATGGTAGACGACACCCTTAGTAGAGTCTCAATGAGTAGTGTGTCTCACATTGAAGATGAGGGAAAAGGGAGTTGGCTAAGGAAGTTAATAGATTGGCTAGGTTGGGGGTAAAGTTAAATGAATCCGGAGGTGGTGGTGCTATGGTACTTCATGGATCCGAATCTTCTTTGATTGATGATGTCAAGTCCAAGAAAGACCTTGATCCCACCTTAGTTGAGTTAAAAGCCTTAGTGAAGGAAGGAAAGATAGAGGTTTTCTAACAAGAAAGAGATGGTGTGCTCCGGTATCAAGGGAGGTTGTGTGTCCTAAATAATGGTGAGATGAAAAAGTTCATAATTCAAGAAGCTCATAACTCTTTATATTCCATTCACTTTGGTACTACAAAGATGTATAGAGACTTGAGGGAGGTATATTGGTGCAATGACATTGTCACGACCCGGATAGGGGGCCTAGATGTGACATGGCAAAGGAGAACCTGAAAGTCCTCGATCAAGCCATCATAGCATCATTACACACATCATCGGTTCGGAAACGCGGAAGCTAAGCATATAACACATAAGCTCTAAGGGATTTGGGATTCAAGCTATAGGGACATTTCCGGGGATGGGATAAACATGAGTTCACGTAGCACATAACAATAATCTCTAAAGGAACGGGAAAGGGGGATTCATCTATGGGGGCACATCAGGATTATGGGACTTACCATATAAGCACATAGTCATTCAAATCCTCAACATTTATATCATAAGCATAATAAATGACAATCCTCATAATCAAGAATAATAAACAAAGTTTCCATAAGCATAACATTCATCATTTTAAGTCGGAGTACAATAGTTTAGAATTTGTCCATAAGCCTCTACATAGATGAAACAGAGCCTCGATATAGTTTGAGGATCCCCAAGGGTCTCGCTCCTTTCCCGAAACTATGTGCCAACGTAAGTGCTACTGAAATGGGAGACCCATA
Source organism: Solanum aculeatissimum (assembly GCA_038996855.1). Taxonomy (NCBI): domain Eukaryota; kingdom Viridiplantae; phylum Streptophyta; class Magnoliopsida; order Solanales; family Solanaceae; genus Solanum; species Solanum aculeatissimum. The sequence goes on along the minus strand of JBCEWC010012834.1, from coordinate 6,256 downwards.
AGGTATGCTTTGATATGATATGTTATGCTATGTAAATACTTTTGAAATGGGAGACCCGTAAAGAAGGTGGCCATCACACTGAAATGGGATGCCCGTAAGGTGTGGTGTAGATTACCTTTGGCAAATAATCTTCTCCTATCCAATGGGAGGCTTGATTGGGAAAGTTTATGTTGTAGCTCACATCGATTTGGATGTCGGTTATGGTTCCATCCCCTCTATGTTTTAAGTATTATGGCATTTCATGCATCATGATTACCATGGCATATTGATATATTTTCCTTTCATATATTCTCTTCTAAATTTATGTGCCCTTGACATGTAGGTTGTCGTAGGTTCATGTGCATATGCATTTGCATACCCGCATACTTAGTGCTTTATTGTGCTAACCCATACTCTTTTCTACATGTTCTAACCATGTAGGTACTGACGACAACCTCTATCTACCTTTGCACGACGAGTGATTCTCTTGAAGCTATTTGCTTGTGGTGAGCCCTTTGTCCAAGGGCAATATCTACTTTCCTCTTTCTTGTATTGTTTTACTTTTCTCATTTCATGTGTTGAGGGTGAGCCTCAAACTATGTCGAGGCCCCATTCTTTTTATGTAGAGGCAAATATTGAACACATTATATTCTTGCACGTTGTATTATGCTTATTTTGGGTTTTTATGACTATTGGGATTATGTTATGAAAATGATGTTTCAATTATGATTATGCTTATGTTTATGGGATTGTGAATGTTGGGAATGTGCTTATGTGGAAAGTTCCATAACCCCGGTCTGCTCCCATAGCTTGAGTCCTACTTACCCCCCCTTAGAAATACTTGCTATGTGCTATGTGATTCATGTTCATCCCATTCTCGGCAACATCCCCATAGCTTGAGTCCAAAGCCCCATTTCCCCTAGAATTATGTGTTATGTGTTTACGTTTCCACACTTCCGAACCGATGATGTGTGTGATGATGCTATGATGGCTAGATCGAAGACTTTTGGGTTCTCCTTTGCCATGTCACACCTAGGCCCCCTTATCTGGGTCGTGACACCCAAACCTCTGGATATCTATCCATAACACCATCAGTGGATAATTTCTTTTCCTAATATATTGATCACTTGCCTACTTGCCTAATATATTGATCACTTGGGGTAATTTTCTCTCTGATCCTTTGGGATGTCTGAATATGAGGATCATGAATGGCCATCGATCTGCCTTCACTCCAGTGCCTTTTTGGACTAGGCTCTAATATGGGCTTTCTGGAAGGCCTAGGTCTCTCCTTTTACTTCTCTGAGGTGGTCAAGGTAATGTTGAGTTGTGCCTCTCTATCATTGGAGGATTCTTGTTGATCAGTAACTTTTCTTTTCCCTTTGCCTCACACTTCCTTTCGAGACTTATGGGATATTTGCTATGCTCTATTGGGAGCAATAACAATTCCCTTAGCTGCTCTAGATCCTCCTCCCGTAACCTATTGTTTGGGTATACCCATTCCTGCATCATAATGAATTCCAAGCACTTGTGAGAAGCATTGGTAAGTAATTAAGAACCAAATTTGATCATATGAAGGATAATCAGAATAGACAGGTCAGTTAGACTACAAATCACACTCAGCGAATCGCCGAACTGATTTTGAGGTCAAATTAGATCGTCGCCTTTTTGCATATATTTTAGGCTTAGGGTCACTGCTACTTTCGGTGATATGTGTGAACATTCTATTATATGCCGAGTTAACTCAATGACGACAACATTCCATCACTGAAAGTTACAATAATCCGTCAAGAAAAATAACTAATAAAGGCGGTGTATGTGTAAATTGGGCGCATCACAGAGTGCACTTAGGTGGTCAAAATGACCATCGCCTGCTGTGAGTAGTGAGACCCAACATCCATTTCCTAACAACTTGCTAATATCACAGCTTGCAAGCATTATAATCACATACTAACCCACTAGAATACATCATTGCAAGCTTAACCAATGGCTATCATTATCATAGGATCTTTATGTCTTTGCACTTGATCAAATGATGATTTACCCTTAAGAATGATTTCACCCAATCTATCATAGGTCAAATTCAATCACTTAAAGGAGGTCAAGGGTTACTCCGACTTTACCCATAGCCTAGAGAAATGTCCAATCCAATAGGCAAACACAAATCACCAATACACTCATATGATCATGGCATAATTTTAATAGAACACACTCAAGCATCACGTTAAGCATAAGATGTGGGCCACAACCACAGACAACCCAACATTAAGTAAGAAATCCTCTAATCATACATCTAACCCAACTCATTAACAACCTCATTTTCAAAAACCAGAGTAGGATATAAAAACCCACTATAAATCGTTCACATAGGTAATACAGGGTTAAAAATAATTCCTAATTCCTACCCACTCAATTCTCAATAAGATTTCCAAAAGTTCAAGCATGAATTTTACATTACAAATCCTTATCAGCACCATAAACAATGGCTTTCTTTGAAAATCTTTAACAAAGATCTCAAACATACCTTTTAATTGGTGAGACACAAAGAAACCTTTGATGATGCCCTTTGATGAAATACTTCAATCTTTATTTCAAAAACCTCAAAGAAAAGCAAATAAAAGCAAAGAAAAGAAGGTGGTGTGCACAAGAAGTGAAAAGGAGGAAAGGTGGAAAGTGTGAGAGCCGAGGCATTTGAAAAGTTTTAAGTAGGTCATCTAGTGTGCATCATCGGCGACATAATATCACACCGCCTTGGATGATTGGTGCAACGCCTAGCATGATTTGGATCACCTTTTTTTACAAAGAGATTACCTCGCTTCCCACCCTGAAGTGCGGTGAAACTGACCATCGCAAATTGGAATTGGCGATTCGGCAACTGAATTATTTATTTGCCAAATTCTACAATAAATCTAGGGTCACCAATCGACTCACAATGCGGTTAAACTAAAGATTGCCTATTTAACTCGGTGATGTGCAATGTGGCCTTTCCTATTCACTTATATCAAGTCGCAATTCTACACTCTCTTTTTTAACCATGCACACATCAACACCTATTATTCAATTAAAAAGCAGTAAAAACTCACCTTGGGTTTCCTTCCAAGTAACGCCTTAGTTATCATCGTGGCATGACGTACCTCCACTTCTCATCAAGTCATAGCAAATTCTACCATCAATGATAACACCTCTGGATTATCTCCCGACTTTAGAGCTTTGCATATGTTGAAAACAACTTCCTTATCATTCACTCTAAACCTAACATCTCTACTATCGACATCAACAACTGCTCTACTGGTGGCTAAGAACAACCTTACCAAGATAATTGACACATTCGTATCCACCTTGCAATCTAAGATCACAAAGTCGGCAGGGAGGATAAATTTATCCACTTTCACCAGCACGTCATGTAAGATTCCCACTGGTCATTTAATAGATCGATCAGCCATAAGCAGACGCATTGTGGTTGGTGAAGGAGTTTCCTATCTTAATTCCTAAAATATAATTAGGGTCATGAGATTTATACTTGCCCCAAATCACATAATGCTTTACTAAACCTTGAGGCCCCAATTGTATACGAGATGGTAAATGTACCCGGGTCTTCCTTTTTCACTACCAACTTTTGTGTTAAGATTGAACTGCACTTGTGAGACACCTCAGTTATCTCACACTCGAGAGTTCACTTCTTTGTCACTAAATCTTTCATGAATCTAGCATAACCTGGAATCTTGATCAATGCCTCCTCAAGCGGGACATTAATCGACAAAGAGTTAAACATTGAGAGGAACTTTTTAAACTTTGTATCCTCCTCCCTCTTCTTCAATCTCTAAAGAAAGGAGGATCAATATTGACTTGAGGCATTTTAAACCTCACTGCTGAATTCTAATTTTTAGGGGATATCTTCTTGGTCTTCACAACATCATCCCCACTTTTCTCCTATTTGCTACTCTAGGGGTTACCAAGAGCCTCACATTCTTCATCATCAGCCAAACACTCCTTGTAACGACCCAAAATTTTTTGAACTTTGTAATGCTTGATCAAGGTTAGTGTTGAACTTGTCATGGTTGAATTTTGGTAGCCATGGGTTGTACTTAAGTGGTCGAATTCAAGGGAATTGTTTTGGTGGAAGGTTATAAGGCCGTTTAGGTAGCACTAACTTTGAGAGGGCATATATTTTGGTACAAGATGAACTGTGTAGGCTATTATATATCCATTTGAATATCTTTGCGTTACATTCACAACATAACTGATTTCACTCAATTCGAAGTTTGGAGGTGAAAGTTACGACCCATGCAGTGAGACTGCCCGTAAATGGAAGTATACTTGAAAAGGGTTCTGGAATAGGGTCTAAGGGTGAGACCATAGAACGTTTGGTGGTCCACAGTCCATGGTGGTGTTCGTGGGTTTGTCTAATGTGCTCCTAGGGGTTGAGGGTCAAGCCATGGACCAAGTGTGGTCCCACGAACCACTTCACGGTCCGTGTGACCCTTCACGACCCATGAAGGATCCCATGGGATGGTCCAGAGATGTTGCCAAGGTTCGGGGTTGGACTCCAGACCAAGTGATGCTCCACGAACCAGTACACAGTCTGTGTTCAGCTACACGGTCTGTGAGTCCCCTCGTGGGTTGGTCCAGAAAGTCTCCCGAGAGTTTAAGCGAGGTCTCACGTCTGTGTACAGCTACACGGTCCTACCAAGTGAGGTCTCACAGACGGGCTCACAGTCCGTGAGCCTCTGGATGACACCTGGGGGTCCTCTGTGAGGCCCTGTTTTCAGTGGTCTAGTCCATTTTATTAATGGTTAGTTCATAATTTAATTAACTCCTATGCCCCTTTTAGCCTTTCTAAAGTTTCCTAACTCCCCTAAATCAAACCCTAATTCCCTTTCATCCATTCTAACACTCCTCAATCCTCATCAAAATTCTCTCAATCCTCTTGACCTCCATTGATGAAAGCTTGAAGAAATTTAGGGAAAATCATCCTTGTTGTGTAATCATCCAATTCTCTTGACTAATCTCAAGGTATGTGGGTTTGATTCATGAATTTCCTTTCATCCATGAAGACCCAAGAACCCTCTTATTTAAATTATGAATTTAAGTTTTCTTTAATTATGAGTTCTTTAAGTTTTGAAGTATTTAAATGAATTGAGTTGTGGGTTGTAAAAATTAGGTGATTTAATGATGATTTAAGTTTGAATTTTATGAAATGCATGGAAATTCTTGAAGGATCAATGTGCATGTCCCTTTGATGATTTAAAATACATGGGTAAGTTGCATGATGCTTTGAATTGAGATTTTCTCATGAATTATGTTGAATTATGATTTAAAGTTTGAATCTTCCATTACCCATGCACTTGATTCCTCATTCATGGCATAAGCATTGGAGCATGGTTATGATGAAGTTCTTGTTAAGGGCTTGGCCCTCATGTTATGATATGATAAGTTAAGGCTTGTGATCACATAGTCTCGTGATATGGCTCTTTGAGCAACATGTGTGTTTATACCAATATGATATGATATGATATGACAAGTATGGAGCTACTCTTATGCATAAGATTTGACGTGAAAGTGTATTTGGCTTTTTAGTCCAATGAAGCATGATTATTAAATGCATTTGACTCTTGTTGAGTATGCATAAGAGTAATGAAAGTGATTTTGGCTTTTAAGCCTAAGTATGCATGAGTTGATGTTCAAGTGTCAAGTTTCTGTTTTAAAGCATGTATATGTATACGTATTCTTATGGGATGATGACTTAGTACCGAGAAGGATTGGAGTAGTAAGTGGGCTATCCCCAAGGGTCTTACTCCTTTCCTGAAACTATGTGCCAAGAGCATATAGATCACTTAAGATTGGTGCTTCAAACATTGAGAGAAAAACATTTATATGCCAAGTTTAGCAAGTGTGAGTTTTGGTTGGGAGAAGTTGCTTTCCTTAGTCATGTGGTGTCCAGTGATGACATTAAGGTTGATCCTAAAAAAACTGAAGCGATGAAGGATTGGCCAAGACCGTTGACTCCTTTAGTTATTCAAAGCTTCCTTGGTTTAACTGGTTATTATAGAAGGTTTGTTGAAGGGTTTTCCTCCATAGCATCTCCGTTGACCAAGTTGACTCAAAAGAAGGCTTAGTTTGTGTGGTCAAATGAATGTGAAATGAGTTTTCAAACTTTGAAGGACCGACTTACATCGACTCTGATTTTGACCTTGCCTAATGGTTTAGATGGGTTTGTGGTATATTGTGATGCGTCGCGTATTGGTTTGGGTTGTGTGCTTATGCAACATGGTAAGGTGAT
>JBCEWC010012833.1:0-15554 GCA_038996855.1 Solanum aculeatissimum | reverse complement strand
GAGAGAAATATTTGATCTTTTTAAAAAAAAATTAAATTATATCATAAATTTTAAAAATAATGAAAATTGGTTGAGAAAGACATTTTAGGCCCTAAAAGTGGGTGATAAGGACATTTTAGGCCCAAAAGGTGGAGGAAGGACATTTTTGTACCATTTATAATACTTCGAAGGCATTTTAGGCCCTAAAGGTGGATGAGAAGGGCATTTTTGGCCCAAAAGGTGGATGAAGGGCATTTTTGTACTATTTCTAATACTTCGAGGGCATTTTAGGCCCTTTTCAACCTTCACTCCTTTTTTATGACACCTCTTCATATTTATCTATTAAAAACTTGTACTATATAATAAATTTTTTATTGAGTAATTCTTATGTTTTTTATATTTTAATTTTCATAAATCCCTTTTTACTTTAGCAAACTTAAAAATGGAAGTTCATTTTTAAATTAAATAAGAAGAAAGTTTTGTTTTAAATGCATACGGTATTATCATGAAAATGCACACATGAAAATATTTAAGCTAAATAAGATGAAAGATTTGTTTTAAAAATGAATATTGAATAACTAAAGCTAGCAAAGAAAATACATTAAAAAACTAATAAAGTGAAGGGTATTTTTGTAAACAAACAACATATTCTTAAATTTTATGCAACAAACCAAACACTCAATAAGAAATAATGTTAACACAACTTATCTCATCATTACTAATTCCAATATAACTTATCTCATCATAACTTGTATTCAAACTAAACGACCCCTTACGGTTAGAAAAGAACATACATCTATTCGTGTTAAGGCTTTAAATTGGGTTTATCGTGTGTTCTAGGATTTTAAAATGAAGTTATTCTTATGGTGTGTTCGGCATGAGAGGAAATATATTTTTAAAAAAATAAAAAATTCTTATTTATTTTTTTTAAAAATATTTGTATATAATTTAAATAATACTCTGTTCGTTCACAATTAGATGTCAAAATTTTGACATGACAATGATTAATATAGCAAGATTACCATTTTACCCCTATTAATTTGTAAGACTATTTTTTTTAATTAATTTTGTTTCATATAAATTAATTGAATTGGGGTATGTTAATGCATTATGTCATTTTCTAGGTTTCTAGGTACTCTAAAGATGACTTAGTCATTCAATATTTTCAAAAAGTCTAACTTGGTAAATAAATTAGGGGTAAAATAGGTAAAAAATATTTGTCTTATCTTGGATTCTCAAAATTGACAAGTAAAAATGAAAATCAAATTAGAAATTTTTTGACATCTAATTGTGAACGGAGGGAGTACTATGTAAGATGTGTGGGATGGGAACTAGGGGGTGTCGGTGAAGTCATGAAACTAAGGTATGTTGGAGGACAAAATTATCGAATAGTATAATGTTGTTTATGAAACTTATTTTTCTTACTTTTATTAATGTTATCTTTCTCATTTTTTTAAAAGACTTATTTTTATCTTCCTCATTTAAAAAAAAAAAAACTTATTTTCAAGAATATATTTTTTAAAAATTTGACACATCAAAAAAGAAAAAATTAAAAAAACAATTGCTCCATGCCAAACACACCCTTGATCTAACAGTGATCAAACTTCCTAGGCCTGACCAAAATTTGAGTTTATCAATAAATGTAATTTGTTAGAAATTAATATAACAATTGACCCAAACCAAAACACATGAAGAATTAGGCCAAACAAAATGACATCTCTCAAGTGATACTCTAATTTCATGTGCAAAACACATTTACACATCAAAATTAAATATTTGAGTTACATATCTGAATTATTCTGGTACAGAATTCTCAAAAATCACAACTCCAATCCACCAAAGAAGAAAAGAAAAGCCAAAAGATAGTTTTTTAAAGAAGTTTCTTTTCTTTTTGCTTACTAAAAGGAAAAGCATTAATTTACAAGGTTATGTAAATCCAACATCTTTGTAGTGAAACTTATTATATATAAACGTGTCTTTTATTTTGGCTCATCTGATATTTATATATTTCAATTTTTTGGGTGCACAAATTGTTAGAGTGGGTCAAAGTTCCATGTTAGATTGGAGATGAATTGGTGATCTGCTTACATGAACTTCGACAATCCTCCCCTATTGAATTAGCTTTAAGGTTCAGTTAGACCCAATTGTCATATCTTCACATGGTAGTAGAGCTAAGCACATTTCCATCTGGACTTCCAATTCACACTTCAATTGGATCTGGTATGAAGGAGGTGTTAGAGTAGGTCAAAGTTCCACATTGATTGGGGAATGGACTGGTGATCTGCTTATATAGACTTGGGCAACCTTTCCCTCTTAGGCTAGTTTTTATGACCCATGTATCATATTTTTACACAAGTAAACACTAAATTCATAGAGTTGAATATGTAGATGCATGCACTAAATTCATAGAGTCGAATATATAGATGCATACGCCCTATGCAATATACACAAATCAGCTCAAATGCACTTTATTTTCATATACAATAGATAAATTAAAACTTTATTTTTTTTATATTTCAAAAACAATCTTCATAATATAATTAAAAAGTAGTGATAATATTATGATTAGATAATGAAGTAAATAGAAAATTGATGGAAGAAAAAAATATCACTCCCTCTGTCTCATTTTATATGAGTTAGTGTGACTTGACATGAAGTTTAAAAAAGAAAAGAAAAACTTTTGAAATGTATGTCATTCTTCCTGAAACAGACTAAAAAGAAGAGTGAGTCATATGAATTGGAATAAAGGGAATAGTTATTTAACGACCACACTAAGCACAACCAAATTCATTAGTTTATAGTTAAAGATAACCCTAGTTATACCCAAACTATGACATTCTTGTTCGAAATCAATTTAGCCACTAGGACAGCATTTCACTTTAACACCATTAATCAATGCAAATGCACGATTTTCTTGGGAAAAAAGTATGAAATAGACCCATCATGTGTTGTACACGACCATTGGAGTAATCGATTGAAATTGAAAAATTAATGTGAAGGCAGCAATGAACATGCCATGTTTACACATTTTACGCACCCATGAGACTTTACTCAATGTGGCTTTAGGTCCACAAGGTGCAGATGTTGGACAGGTTGATTTGAATTTTTACTTTGGAAATCTTAAAATTACATATAATTGAATCAAAACGAAATGAAAGCTCGTTTTGGGTCATTTAATTTTGATAATTTCACTTTTTTTGGTTGGATTTTCTTTTTTTAGGTATACAAATAGGATAATATTTCTCCGCTTTAGCTTGATTTTTGGATTTTCAAGAATTAGTAAGATTTGTTTTTATATAAATTTATACAATTTTGATAAAAACAAAAAACTTGCATATACAAATTTTTGTTATATAGAATCTGGTCAAAATATAAAACTTATATACAACTTAGCATACGAAAACTTCTTTTTATACGAATTTGGTCAAATTACCTACAACATTATAAACAAATTATTTTAGAGAGAAGCCCTAGACTCCAGGTATGTTCCTTGCTTTATGTTTGAGGACAAACATGATTTTTAATGATGGATGATGTAATGACTCCAAAGGTCATTTTTTATAAAATTACCATTTCCCCCCCTTTGATAGCAACCTTGAGTCATGCTTGATTGATTTTAAAAGTTGATTTTTGAGGATTTTGTAAAATGTTGAGATTTTTGCTAAAGATCGTATTTTTGAAGGTGTAAGTTGCATAATTTTGAAATTTTGAGTCATTTGGAGATTCGAGCCTCGAAAATGAATTTCGTCGATTTCATCAGTTTCAGAATGTGAAAATTGATCAAGGAGAGTTGTCGGAATCAAATTTAAAGATGTTATGTAGATTTAAGGTTCGGAGTTGGAAATTGAATTAAAATTTAAGTTTAGTTTGACTTTGGCCAACGTTTTGAGTTCAGGTGCTCAGATGAAATTTTTGATGATTCAATTGTTCTCGGGAGGTGATTTTAGTGCTAGAAGAAGCTTTGTGATCTTAATTTTGGGTGCTCCGGTAGCGTTTTGATTTCAAGTGGCCTAAGTTAATTTAATGGCACCTAATCGAATCTCGGATCAAAGAGATCTCATATTCAATTTTTGATGATTTCATTGAGTCCGGAATGCCGAATTTAGTAAGGTTGCATATATAGTTTGTGTGTATGAGATTTTGAATGAATTTCGAGGATCGATTTCGAGGTTTTGAAATTGTTGTGTTCTGATGTTGTTGCAGGCCTTGCTTTAGCGAGTGCTTGGTCGGTAAAGAGACCTCGTTAAAGCGACTTTGCTTCTCTTTAGCGAAAGTCCACACTTTTTGTGGCTATGTGTCGCTTTAGCGACATCATAGAGGGATTTTCAGACCCTAGTTACGCAAATTAGACATTTTCTCTATTTTTAAACTTTGAGAGCTCGGCTTGGATAATTTGCTTAATATTTCAAAGGCTTTTTACTGAAAAGGTATTTTCGACTCCCTTTTTCATTACCCATTAATTATCCCTTGATTTTTGTAACATTAAATTTGGAGTTTTGAATTGAGAAAATTAGAAATTTTTCACGAAAATGGTGATTATGAGTTCATTCAGCCCCATTTTCATATTGATTTTCACTACATTAGAGGAACAATTTCATCTAAAAAATTTAAATTTTGACCTCGATTTCCGATAGTGAATTTTTGGATGGTTTTGTCTTTTTCTTCGAATTGCTTGATCTTGGAGTCCTCTTCTTGGAATGTGATTGTGGACCTATTCTTGACTAGACTTTGGTGTGTTGGCTTCAATTCGCAAGGGAAAATTTTTCTTGTAGGATTGATTGTTGACTAATTCGAGGCAAGTGGATTCTAAACCTTGTTGAGTTTAATTGAACTTGATATTTTTCTCTCTTTGTGAAATTAGGGATTAGTGAAATGCTTTAGCGGATATGATAGGGTAATGAGGATGTTGAGGTGATAACATGTATGAATTGATTGTGAAATTATGCATGCTTATTTTTTAGCAAGACTTGTGAGTTAATATTGCTAATTGAGCTTGTAATGCCAATTTTTGAAATGTAAAAGTTGATCATATTGATCTAATTGTTGAGCTTCACTCATGTTATGTGAAAACGTTTATTGAAGTATTTTATGTGTAATGTTGAGCTAATTGTATAATCTAGCACTTATTGAAATTGTTGAACTAAATGCTTGTGAAATGTGGACTCAATGATGAATAGTCCTAAGTTACGATGGCAAAGAGGTTATTGAAAAGCTTGAGCTATGATATGATGTGATTACTATGTAATATTTTGATGATGACACAAGTGTAGAAACAACGATGAGAATGATTGATGATTATTGAAGAAATGACTTATGTGGTCATCTTGCATATTCTTATACTTGTGAAAGTGATTATTGTGTTTTGATGATATATATTTGCTTGATGTCTCATTGATGAAGAAAAGTAAAAGAACAATAGTTCCAGCTAAAAAAATAAATAAAAGTTGAAGGGAGATGGTTCCGACTAGAAAAGAAAAGAAAAAAAGTTAAAGGGAAATGATTCCAGCTAGATATGAAAGTAAATGTCGAAGACAAAAGGTTCCGACGGATGCATGATCCTTGTGTGGCCTTCATGAGTTCCAATTTGATTATATTAGCGATGTGTATCATAGGACAGACATGCATCACAATTACTTGACATTTGCATTTTGTTACTTGCATTTCATGGCATTCTATTCCATTTCATATCATTTCTTGCTTTAAATGTGATAAATATACTATATGTGATATGTTGAATGACTTAGATCTTGTATATTGTTGAGAATCAACTTTTGAGATATTATGATATGAGACTATGATTATATATATAACATTTATATTGTGTATGTTGACCTTTCCTGCATGCAGATTTGTAGTTCAGAGGTATGTGGTTGGGATGGAAGAATTGCTTAGTTCTTTATTCTTTACTTGTGATTAGGTCCTCTTGTTGGGTACTTTGGTACTCACCCTTGTTTTCCTACATATGTGTGTAGGTTGTGAGTTTGAATCCTATTGACATTCTTATTCCTCTTACAAACTGAGTCTATGATAGATTGAGAGGTAGTTGTTTGTTGTTCTAGTCTACTCTCAAGACTGTCGGGCTTTTTAATTAGCTTTGTTCTATTTGAGAAACAATGACTATTAAGACTTGTATTATTTCTTTCTGATTTTGATGTATTAGAGGTTTGTACACGTGACATCAGTTTTGGGATGGTTTTAGATTTGATTATGCCCTTTGTGCTTTAAATCTTTGTTATTTATAATGAATTGTCATTTTAGCTTCTGTATTATCTTGTATTATCCTATTGTGACCTGTTTAGGCTGACTTGTCTTGGTGCGTAAAGTCAAGGAACATACCTAGAGTCTAAACTAAATTTTCAAAATTCGAAATCGAGTGTGATAACACTTGCCTTTATCCATCAAGATAAGTCAACCTAAAAGGGTAACAACAGAATAATATAAGATAATGCGGAAGCTAAAACGACAAATCATTATAAATAACAAAGATTTAAAGCATAAGGGGCATAATCAAATCTTAAACCATCCCAAAACTGGTGTGACGTGTACAAGCTTCTAATACATCAAAATTATAAAGAAATAGTACAAGTCTCAATAGTATTTGTTTATCAAACAGAACAAAACTAATAAAGAAGTCTGACAGTCTTGAGAGTAGGCTAGAACAACAAGCAAATCCCTCTTAATCTATCACAATCTCGATCTATAAAAGGAATAAGAACGTCAACAGGATCCGGGCTCACAACCTATACACATGTGTAAAAAAATATGGGTGAGTATCAAAGTACACAAGAAAAGGGTCTAATCACTGGTAGAGAATAAAGAACTAAGCACTTATTCCATTTCAACCACATACCTCCAAATTACAGGGCCTAATCACAAGGAGAGAATAAAAAACTAAGTACTTCTTTCACCCCAACCACATACCTCTAGACTAAAAACCTGCACGCAAAAAATGTCAACATACACAATATAGATGATATATATATAATCACAGTCTCATATCATAACATCTCTATAGCTCAATCTCAACAATATACAAGATCTGAGACATTCAAAATTTCACACTTAGTACATTTATCACATTTAAAGCAAGAAATTATATGGAATGAAATGGAATACTATGAAATGTAAGCAACACAATAAGTATATCAAGTAATCGTGATACATGTATGTCCTATGATACACATCCGCTGATATAATTGGAACCAAAATCTATGGGGGCCACACATGAATCATGTATCCGCTAGAATCATTTCCCTTTAGTATTAACTTTCATATCTAGCCGGAACCATTTCCCTTCAACTTTTCTTTTCTTTTTTCTAGTCGAAACTATTTTCCTTTGGATTTTTTTCTTTTCTTTCTTTCTTTAGCAAAACCATTTTCCTTCAACTTTTCTTTTCTTTTTGTAGCCAAAATTATTTCCTTTAGCTTTTCATCATCAATGGGACATCAAGAAAATATATATCATCACAACATAATAATCACTTTCACAAGTATAAGAATATACAAGATGTCCACATAAAATATTTATTCAATAATCATTTCACAAGCATTTAGTTCAACAATTTCAACAAGTGCTAGATTATATAACTAGTTCAACATTACACATAAAATACTTCAATAGAAGTTTCCACATTACATGAGCCAAGCTCAACAATTAGATCAACATGATCAACTTTTACATTTCAATAATTGGCATTACAAGCTCAATTCACAATATCAACTCACAAGTCTTGCTTAATAATAAGTAAGCCTAATTTTACAATCAATCCATACATGTTATCATCTTAACATCATCAATATCGAATCATATACTCTAAAATATTTCACTAATCCCAAATTTTGCAAAGAAAGGAAAATATCAAGTTCAATTAAACTCAATAAGGTTTAGAATCCACTTGCCTCAATTAGTCAATAATCAATCGAACAAGAGAACTTTCCCTTCTGAATTGAATCCAACACACCACAATTGAATCAAGAACATGTTCACAATCACATTCCAAGAAGAATGACATCAAAATCAAGCAATTCAAAGAAAAAAGCAAAATCATTCAAAAATTCACTATTAGAAATCAAGGTCAAAATTTGAAAAATTTTAAATGAAAATATTTTTCTCATGATCAGGAATCCATTAGTAAAAATCAATTTCAAAAACAACGCTAAATTAGCTTATAATCACCATTTTTATGAAAAAAATTCAAATTTATGAAAAAATCCTAATTTTCTCAATTGAAAACTCCAAATTTGATGTTAAAATTAGGAAATGATTAATGAGTAATGAAGGGGGGAGTTGAAAATATCTTTTTCAGTAAAAGTCTTCAAAAGGCCAACCAAAAATTATCCAAGTCGAACTCTCAAAGTTTAAAAATAAAGAAAATACCTAATTTGAATTACTAGGGTCTGAAAACCCTTCTCTAATATCGCTAAAGTGACCCAAATTGTCATGATCCAAATTGGGTGTGATAATACTTGTCTTTACTCACTTAGACAAGTCAGCCTAAACAAGTCACAACAGAATAATACAAGATAATGCAAAAGCTAAAATCATAAATTATTATAAATAACAAAGATGTAAAGCATAAGGAGCATAATCAAATCTAAAATCATCTAAAACTAGTGTCATGTGTACAAGCCTCTAATATAATATATCTGAATTAGAAAAAAAATAATACAAAGTCAATAGTCTTTGTTTCTCAAATAGAATAAAACTAATAAAAAAGTTCGACAGTCTTGAGACTAGGATGGAACAACAAGAATCTACCTCTCAATCTATCATAAGCTCGGTCCGTAAGAGGAATAGAACGTCAATAGGATTCAAACTTACAACCTACACATATGTGTAAATAAATATAAGGGTGAGTACCGAAGTACCTACCAAGAGGACCTAATCAACAAGTTTTTGATTAAGTAGGAGATAGATTATATCTACAAAATCTCCCTAGGATGGAGCCAGGATCCATTAGCAATGTAGTTTTCATTCAAAAAGTAAGAGATTTCAATGTTGTTTCTAGTGAAATAATTTCAATTTCCAAAGGGAATCATTTCAGTATTGTTTCTGTTTCATTTTCTAATCCTGATTGTAAGAATCTTTCTGTCCTTATATTATCTAATGTTGTTCCTAATACTGCCTTATCGCATGTCAGACTGGGGCATTTTCCTTTTTTAATAATGAAGAATCTTAATTTCATTTCTATAAATTCTAATTCTCAATACATTTGCCCTGTTTGTCCTAAAGCTAGGCAACATAGAATGTCTTTTACTATAAGTGTCATTAAGTCAAATGTTAAGTTTGAACTAATATATATTGATACACGGGGACCTTATAGAACATCTACACATGATGGGTATAACTACTTTTTTACCATTATTGATGATTATAGTAGAGGAACTTGAACTTTTCTATTGAAAACTAAAAGTAAAGCTTTCCCAGTTCTCAAAGATTTTATAGCAATGGTCAACAAATAATTTGGTTTGAAAGTGAAGAAAATTAGGGTTGACAATGCACTAGTACTAGGGAGAGGAACATAAAAAGCAACATTCCTTACTACTCAGGGAATTATTCATGAAAGGTCTTGTGTTGTGACACTCCAAAAAAATAGTGTAGTGAAAAGAAAGACAAACACTTTTTAGAATGGCTAGAGGTTTGTTTTTTTGATCTAATCTACCTATTCATTATTGGGGTGAGTGTATTCTAATCGCAACTCACCTGATCAACGGATTACCTTCTAAGGTACTAACGGGGAAGACACCTTATGAAGTGATGTTTGATACACAACCTGACTATACACATCTTAAACCTTTTGTATGTATGTTTTATGTTTCAAATTTATCTTATGGCAGAGACAAGTTTCAAGCAAGAGCATAGGTGTAACACCTCACAATTCTACTCTTAGGATTTGGAATTTGTCATTGCAAATACATGAAATTGAACCTAGTCATGCCTTACTTGCACCTATAATTTTAAGGATAATTAATAAATGTAGAAAGTGTGTTGGAAGTGAATTCAGGTCATGAGAGACCTCTATTACATAGTTGAGTTCAAAACCTTCCTACCGATTAAGTTCTTCACATTGAATTATACAAGGGTAAACTTTAAATGATTATAGATTTTAGCACACAAAGTATTAGATGGACTATGACCTACCAAATGAAAGGTCTTTGAATTAACTTTTTAACACATCTAAATTTTCCGTAATCGGAGTTCAAAGTAAGAAGTTATGACTATTTTACTACAGATTGCCAGTACAGAGTGAAAACGACGACCTGACTTACGGGTCGTGGTTTGAGTGACAACCCATCCTGGTAACTCGTGAACAATATGAAAAAGTCTATTTTTGAGTCTCAAACTTGACGGACGCAACTACAGGTCGTAGATGCTTCTACTGGCCATAGTTTGGGCTCATAGAATGAGTTTTGCGACCTCAAAATCTACCTCAGTTACTATGAATGGGATATACGGTCTGTATAAGCTTCTACGGTCCATAGATAGTCTCGTAAATGACTTAAGCAATATTTTTAAAGAAGGGTATTTTCATCCTTTATCACCCTTTTAAGCCAAAACTTGCCAATTTTCACTTAATTAAATCCTTAAAACGTGATTCCTCAACTCATTAATGCTCAAAATATTCTCCAAGCTTAGAACTTAGTTTGAAGAGGAGAAGGCTAGGACTTTCAAGCACCTTCCTCAAATTCTTCAAGAATCTAATTCCTCCAAGTATGTAAGGCCCTCCAAAATTCATCCTTTGCTTGATTTAGTATCTTTAACAACTAATTTCCAACAAAGATTTAGTCTATGAGTTGAGGTCAAGTTTTTCCATTGTTAGTTAATTTCATTAAGACACTTGTTTATGTATTTTTCTTGATGAAAATCATGGTCTTTATGGATTTCACTACTGAATTAAGTTATTAAGTCAAGATTACATAGTTAAGATTATAATTGTAAGAACCCTATATATTTCATGAAAACTTATTATGTCCACATTATTGAGTTGCGTTCAAGGAGTATTCAAAGCATTTGTATTTACAAGATGGTTGAATAGTGAAATTTTGTTTTAAGACACAATGAATTGATACATCTTTCAATCTAAGAAAACAGACAAATTGAGAAGTGTTGAGAAAAACTAAAGTTAGGCTAAATCCCAAAAGATTAAGAAGGCATTTTGAGAACTTTTAATCCTAAAGTTATGAGAATTATAATAGTTATTTTGGGAGTAGTATTGAGCACTGATACTAGTGAGATAATAATAACTTAAACTCGTAAACTACGTAGCTAACGTAGGATAGGATTGTACCAAGAGTACAACTTCTCATTTTCTACTGAGATGGCCCAGTTTTGGGATGGATCCACTCTCCTAGTGTTTGTCCCTTACCCTGGCAAATTATGAGACGAATTTGGCAGCGTGGGCAAGATGATGTATCATCACAAGGCTCAGAGTGATGGTTGTCGGTTAGAGAAACTCCCCAAGCAAAAGTAAACTAATTCTTGCATACAGAGTTTCAACATATGTTATTACATTCAGCATACACTTTATTTATATTTTTACTATCCTATTTTGAGACATGTTTTAGCTATTTTTTTAGTATAGTAATCTATGCTAAGTTCCATATTTTGGCTATTTTACCTGCTCGTACATTTTATGTAGTAACATACTTTGGTCCTCATAATTTTATGATACAGAGAAAGGTGACAAAGTCACTCAACAGACGTTCCATTCAGGACCAACATTTCATTCAACTATCGGTAAGACCTCTTACAGTCAGAGGCTTTGGAGTCTTTACTTTTGTTTCAGTATTTATTTTCAGTTATGGTTACCGTGGGCATGTCACGGTAGTTGTTTCAATTTATCTTAGTTAGAGGTTCCATTGACTGGATGACGTGAGTTTTAGTTCTTACTTTCAGTTATTGTTGGGATATTTTCTCTATTTAGTTTGTTCAGGTTTTTGCAGTACCTTTAGCTCGTTATATCTAAGTCTATCATTTATTATTTAAGTCTTCTGTTAAGTAAAGTAGCCAGGCCAAGTGGTTTGCTTGGAACAAAAAAAGGTTTTGGGTGTCGGCCATGTCTAGTATATAAACTCAGGGCGTGACAAACTTAGTATTAGAGTCATAGTTCAAGTGTCCTAGGGTTTCTATGGAATCGTGTCTAGTAGAGTATGTATTATTGGTGTGAAACGCGCCACATCTATAATAAAAAGGCTACAAGGCATTAAGAAGTGTCATTATCAATTGTTATTCCATTTCTTGCTTCAGAGTTTATCTCTCTTTAGTCCATTTTAATTCATGCATTATTTTTCATATCATGCCTCCACGTAGAGCCGCCAGACCAGGTAGGGGTAGAGGATGCCCAGCTGGGCAAAATGCAAACTAGCCTAATCCACCAATTCCTGAGGGACCTAAAGGTGTAGTTGTGCGTGTTGAGCAGCCACCACAAGCGGATATGTCTAATGCTGAGCTCAACTAGGCCATCCAGACTTTGGCTCAGGCAGTCACCACACAGGAAGGTCGACAAGGAGAGTGCATACATGATGGTTTAGACACCACCAAGGTTCATGAATTTCTGAGAATGAACCCACCTGAGTTCATGGGGTCTGATGTGAAGGATGATCCTGAGAATTTTATTAAGGAGCTCTAGAAAGTATTTCAAGTTATGCACATAGGTGATGTAGAGAGAGTTGAGTTGGTTGCCTACCAGATCAAGGGAGTAGCCAGACTCTAGTTTGATAAGTGGAAGAGAGGTAGAGAAGAAAGGGTGCCAACTTTGAGTTTGGTAGTGTTAGAAGAGGCCTTTCTAGGATAATACTTTCCTAGAGAGTTAAGGTAGGATAAAGTGAGGATGTTTTTGAATCTGAAGCAGGAAGCTATGAGTGTGCGAGAGTATAGCCTCAAATTTACTCAATTGTCCTATTATGCTCTGACTATGGTAGCAAATATGCGTACTAGGATGAATTTGTTTTTACCAGGGCTCTCTTGGATAACTAAAAGAGAGGGAGTAAATGCTATGTTAATTGGGGATATGGACATAGCTCGGCTTAATGACTTATATGCAATAGGTAGAGGAGGAGAAGATACAAGATAGGGAGGAATTTAGAAACAAAAGGGACAAGACATCAGGCTAGGAGATAGGTAAGAAGGGGGATGGAAGTGCTACTCATTCATCTTTTTAGCCTAAGACATCTGGACCATCACCTTCGTTTACTAATGCACCTGTATTGAGGGTCAGGAATGAGTAGGGATCATAGAGCAGCATGGTTCAAGGCAACTAGTCATAGGGGAGTGTAGCTCAAAGATTGACTCATTATTCGGTTTGTGGTAAGTGTGGCAGGTCTCATCCAGGAGAGTTCCTTGTGGGAACAAATGGTTGTTTTAGATGTGGTCAGGTGGGGCACTTTTTGAAGGAGTGCCCTATGAAGAGGCAGAACATAAGGGACAATAAATCTCAGTCAGTTTCTTCAGCACCATAGGGTAAGCCAGTTCAGAAGGGCTGCTACATCAGGGACAGGCGGGGGCACAAACTGTCTATATGTCATGGCCACTAAACAGGAGCACAAGAACTCACCATATTTGGTTACTGGTATACTCAAAGTTTTCACTTATGATGTCTATGCATTTTTAAACCCAGGTGCTATATTTTCATTTATTACTCCCTTATGTATCCATGAAGTTTTAGATCAGTCCAAAATGTCTTCTTGAGCCTTTTAGCATTTCCACCCCTATTGGAGAATTTATTCTAGTTGAAAGAGTCTATAGAGGTTATCCAGTGTCAATCTACCATAAAGATACCTTAGTTGATCTGGTTATGTTAGACATGGTAGATTTTGACATCATTTTAGGCATGGACTGCCTTCATGCTTGTTATACCTCCATAGACTGCAGAACCAGGGTGGTTCAGTTTCAATTTCCTAATGAGCTAGCCTTAGAGTGGAGGGGTAGCTCAGCTTTCCCTAAGGGTTAATTCATCTCATATCTGAGAGCCAGAAAGTTAATTTCCAAGAGGTGTATATACCATCTAGTCAGAGTCAAAGATTCCAATATCGAGATTCTATCTCTTCAGTCTGTTCCAGTCGTGAATGAGTTCCCAGAAGTCTTTCCTGATGATCTACCTAGAGCCCCTCCTAACAGGAAGATAGTTTTTGGTCTAGACATCCTCCTAGATACTTAGCTCATATCTATTCCTCCATATTGAATGACTCCTTACGAGTTAAAAGAGTTGAAAAAGCAGTTAAAAGATCTCCCAAATAAGGGTTTCATCAGGCCAAGCATCTCACCTTGGGGTGCTCTAGTTCTCTTCATGTATAAAAATGATGGTTCTCTTAGAATGTATATAGATTATCGCTAGTTTAATAATGTCACCATAAAGACTAAGTATCCTCTTCCTAGAATTGATGACTTGTTTGACTAACTCTAGGGTGATACTTGTTTTTTCAAAATAGACCTTCGATCTAGGTACCATAAGCACAATATTAGAGAAAGTGACATTCTTAAGACAATTTTGAAAACCCACTATAGTCATTATGAGTTCTTGGTCATGTCATTTAGATTGACTAATGCACCAGAAACTTTCATGGATCTTTTGAATAGGATGTCGAGGTCGTACCTAGATATGTTCATCATTGTGTTCATAGATGACATCCTTATCTACTCTCGTAATGAGGAGGAGCATGCCAACCATCTTAAAATTATCTTTCAGACCCTTAAGGACCAACAATTGTATGTTAAAGTTTCTAAATGTGAGTTTTTGTTAGCATATGTGGCATTTCAAGGTCATATTGTTTCTGGTGAGGGAATTTAAGTTTACTCTCAAAAGATTGAAGTTGTGAAAAACTAGCCAAGGCCCACAACTCCAACAAAGATAAGGAGTTTTTTAGGTTTGGCAGGTTACTACATGCATTTTATAGAGGGGTTTTATTCTATCTTAGCTCCCTTGACTAATCTAACTTAGAAGAAGGTTAAGCTCATATGGTCTGAAGCTTGTGAGAAGTGTTTCTAAGAGCTATAAACTAGGTTGACTACAACTCCAGTTTTATCCCTACCCGAGGGAACTGATGGCTTTGTTGTATACTATGATGCTTCCAGAGTTGGTCTAGGGTGTGTATTGATGCAGAGAGGCAAGGTGATAGCATATGCCTCTAGACAACTTAAGACTCACGATAAGAACTATCTAACTCATAATTCTGAGCTTGTTGTTGTGGTGTTCGCTTTTAAAATTTGGAGACACTATCTTTATGGTGGGCATATGGATGCGTTTACTAACCACAAGAGCTTGAAATATATATTCAATTAGAAGAAACTTAACTTGAGGTAGAGGAGATGGTTGGAGCTATTAGAGGACTATGCATGAGCATCCTCTGTCACCTAGGTAAATTTAATATAGTTGTTGATGCTCTTAGCAGGTTAACCATGGGGAGCACTGCACACATTGAGGATGGAAAGAAAGAACTAGCTAAGGAAGTCCATATATTAGCACGTTTGGGAGTGTAGAATAAGGATTCTGATGAAGGTGGTTGATACGCCCAAATTTGCACCTTAATTTAGCTGCAAAGCGGTCGTTGACCAAATATAGAACCCAACTAGAGTTGGG
>JBCEWC010012832.1:0-15557 GCA_038996855.1 Solanum aculeatissimum | reverse complement strand
CATTGTATTAATTAATACATTCTCCTAATCCATGGATTATTTCCCCTAATCCCTCCTACCAAACAACTCCTTAGTGTACTAGTAGAATACTGGATTTGATGCATAATATCAATCAATCTCAATTTGTTTGGTCTTCCCATGAAATACTGAATTTGATGCATAATGTCGATAAAACACGAAGTGATAAATTCTTGAATTACAGTGTTGAACTTTCTAAGCCAAGTTTAAGAAGGTTGTTTCGGACCATAGAGTGACCTACACAATCCACATACAAGGCTACCAGACTCTCCCTGAGCAACAAAACCATGTGGTTGTTCTGTATAGACTTCTTTCTTGACGTGGAGAAAATATTCTTAATGTCCAACAAATAAAAAGGCCAATAAAGAACAACCAGATATAGAAAAAGGTGGCATGCGCTATTTTAGCCATGGAAGAAAAAATATCACCATAATCCAACCCAAATATCTGAGTATATCTTTTTCTTTTTCTTTTTTCGGCATCAGTAGTTCTGAAACAGAAAGAAAATGTTGCATGAAAACTCAGATCTGTCAGAAACAATGCAATGGTCGCTGGAAAGTGATCCAAATCTTTAGTAGAATATATGATCATCTCGAAATCAAGAGATGAGTAGAATCTTCAACAACATGCTCATACGACGAATTACTAGATTTGATAGTTGAAAGTGGTCACAATTGAAGAAATAAAATTATATGTGTAGAGTCGAAATGATGACACGACCCAACTGAGAAAGAGAATTGCATGGGTAGGTAGGGTTGGAATGATGGCACGACCCAACTGAAAAAGTCAAGTTGTATAGATAGAGTCGGAATGATGGCACACCCCAACACAAATAAGAAAGTAGTCACCAAAACGATAGCACGGTGCTACGCAAATTGAATATGAAAAAGTAGTCATCAGAAAAATGGCACGGTGCTACACAAATCGGATATGGGAAAGTAGTCACAGGAAAGATGTACAGTGACCCAACTTTTGCTAACATAATCATTGCCAGACGGGCGGCATATATAGGTCATAGTTGCCAGTCAACAGCAAAATCTCTTTGATTTTCTACCAAGACTATAGAAGCTCTGATACCATGTGAGAAATATTGAAGAAGAATATTATTGAATTGTGTATTCTACACTAATGCATTGAGACCCTATTTGTAGATAGTAGATACTACATAAGACTCCTTTTCCAACTAGGATACTATAATACAATTATTTTCCAAGTAGGATTTTATATACTATTCTTGTTCTTATTTCTATTCTAAGCAAGATTGTAGATATTACTCTTATTCCTATTCCTATTCTAACAAATCTAATTTTATTCTGACACACATTGACCAAAGTGCCTAGTGTCCTTAATTCTTGAAACACATGAATTAGGACATATTTGAGGCACATGACTAAATGTCATTTGCATTTAGATTGATCAGATGCCCCAACAGGCCACAAGTACATAGGTGCTCACCTAGGATACAGTAGAAGATCTCACAAAGAGAGCTGAACTCATTCCTAGTGTATCTATTAGTTCACCAGGATATAGAACTTTTTCTTTAAATAGGTGTTCACCAAAAGAAGGAACTGTTAAAGAGAAATGAGCCCATTGACAATTTGAGTTTCATATCTACATAACAGGCTATCCATTGAAGCTCTCTTCCTACTAACAAAGAGTTCAAAGTAGAAACTTTGTCCAAGTCGCTTTTAAAGTTACAAGGATTAACATGTAAACGGAAAAGGGTATATACTCTGAGATCTGCCAATGGAAAACGTATTCATATGTTACCTTTTAAAAAACAAACATCTCTTATTCCTATTCTATTTTTCAAATAGATACAGTGGGACTATATCTTCAAACTAGTTTTTCGTGAACTTTTTCTTCACCAGTACCATATTGCATGCATGAACCTACTTAAAACTCTTTATAGTTACTCAAGAAACTTCTCTCTACAGCCTCTGTTGATTGGTTTGAACATGGCATACATGATTTAAAATGTGGTCGCTCCAGGGAGTTGTTGCAAGATCATAGGGATTCCTAAGCGGAACCCTTTTTCAAAGAACTGGTGATATTCCTTTAACTACAGATTCAATTGCACCGATCATAAACCCAGAAAGAGAGGAGCACCATTGTGACCTTGTATTAAGCATCCTGTATAATAAGCTCACGTACACCTGATTTGACTAAATTTTGTAAATCTGGGAAGTTCCCGAGTCACTTTTATAGTTACAAAAATTAACATGTAGGGGGCAAGGGAATATACTCAGGGATGTGCCAACAGAAAAGGTCTTCAGATGTTACCTTCAAAAATATCTTAGAGAGGAAACATCTTTATTGCTTTTCTTTTTCTTAATAAATACAGTGGCACTTTATCTTATTCTAGTTTATCATGAGCTTTTTCTTCACCAGTACCATATAGCATGCATGAACGAACTTAAAAATTTTATAGTTACTCAAAAAACTTCTCTCTACATCCTCTGTTGATAGATATGGCATACATGGTTTGGTCTATCCAGGGAGCTTTTGCAGGATCATGTGCGACCTCTGTATTAAACATCATGTATGTAGACCTGATTTGACTAAATTTTGTATTTCTGGGAAGTTTCCAACTTATGAACTAAAACTTACAGTTTAAGCTTGGTGGAGATGCAGAGAATTTAAATGGCTGAAAGAAAAAATAGTGCACAGTATGGGAGATAAAATAATTTACCTGTTCAAATAATCCTTTTGGCAAGAATGTTATGATGTCATACTTTGTAGTTGACACAGAATTTCCCTGAAAAGGAAAAGAGAATTTACCACATTGACTCAGGTGCAATTTAACACTTATAAGGAATATAATAGAACGTGATTGTATATGGACAGCACTAGACAGCTAAAATTTGGGATCTTCCTGTATTAAGGATTTAAGTGATCCTGATCAGTCGTCAATGTAAGGCAAGCTTTATTGCTTACAATTTATCTCTTCACAGAAAATGAAACTAAAAACTATTTTTATATGGATGTCATTACACAGCAAAACTTTGAGAGCTTTCTTGATAAACAATTAAGCGATCTTTGTCAGCGTAAGGCAAGTTTAAATTGCTTCCTAGTGGACCTTAGCAGACTCACAGACAAACAAACTGAACAACATGTTTCCCTTTTTCTCCTCCTTCAATTTAAATTTCCCTAGGCACTACGCCTTTGGTGTGGGTAAAAAGTTTAAATTTCATATTTCCATGCCAAAGGCATAGTGCCAATATATATACCTTTTTCCGCTAACAACAAGAAATCAATTTGAGTAAATCATTCAAGGATTAAAAGACATTAGAAGTTAACAATATAAGCTTGAAAGCCATTAAAAATTATCAATATAATGATAAATCTACAGTTCAATCCTAAACTAGTTGGAATCAGCTATATGGATCCTCAATATCCATTCTGCTCCATTTAGACCTATCACATTTTAATAATCAATAAAAATTAGGGGTTTTTACTATTAGAGGTTCTCTACATTTTTCCGTGTCCCTAACATAAAAATCTAAAAACTAATTAAGAAACTCTTACCAAGTAGCATTTCACGCATAGTGACCCCATAATCTTTTTAGTCTTTTATATCAGTAAGAAAATACATATCCCAACATCATAGAAAAGTTCACATAGCAGGTACTTGTCAGCACATGTCTGTTCATTACCTTTCCTTATCTCTCAAATTGAAAATTGTTGCTTTAGTCTCCACATTTTATTGCAGATAAAAATATAATAAACCAAAACACAACAAACACAAAGTACTTAACATTGGCTAATTCCTAAAGCCAAATACACCCATCTACATTACATGGATTATTCATTTGCCTTGATGTAGCCATGTTGAATCGGTGTGACAATATTTTTGGTGCTTCATGTGAATTCATGAATAATATACTAAAAATAGTAAAAACCTAGACATACCATACCGAACACTTCCACATTGCCAATACTCATAAACAAATCCATGCAACATAGTTCACCAGTATAAAACAATGCATTTGGGTTTTTAAAAAATACAAATACAATTAACAGAGCAAAAAATTACGAAAGTATAAATTAAAAAGAGTTGACAGAGCAACTACTGGCCATTCCAAGTAGAATTTACCTATCCATCATTTTTCAGTTATTGAAAGGGAGCCCTAGACCCAGTGGCAGAGCCACGTAGTACTCAGGGGTGAAAAATTATACTATTTTTATATGGTAAAAATAATTTGTTATGTATATATAATAAATGTCGAACCCCTTCGGTGAGTTCGTGTGTATACTTCTTAAAATTTTGAACTCCATTAAAGAAAATCCTGGATCTGCCGACCAATCGTAAAAGTTGTCATTATGCATCCAGGAGGCCATGGGTGAGTCATGGAAACAACTTCTTGCAGAAATTCAAGGTAAGGTCTCATACAATAGAACCAATATAATCTGATCCTTCCCGCAACAAGGCGTCTAGCAGAAACTTAGTGAACCAGACTTACCTTTTCGTTAAACCCAGAAAACACAGTAAACTCAAACATTTCAAGTCCCTTACCCATTGACCAATTCCTAGACCCACATTCACCATTTCAAACTGATGCATTTGATTTGAATACCATTCCATCATTCTCCAGTTATTGAAAATGACTATTGCATTTATCATAAACCAAGAGAGACAGCAAACTCAAAACATTTCAAATTCTTATATACACATCAACCAATCCCTAAACCCATTCTAAACCAACGCATTCGATGATAATTAACCAAAATAAAAAAACGAAGATTTAAGCAATAATTACGAATTGAAAGAGAGAAAAAACCTTGAATTTGGCGAGAGCATTAGCATCACGATCATTACAAAACACGGTTCGATGACCAGGTGCTTGTGGTTGTACTTTACCGAGACGAATATTCTTAGAAGAAGCGATACGATTCCTCATCGCTGCATCTGCACCTCCCGCCGATCCAGATCCTCTCCATCCTCCCGGCATCCTTCTCTGATCTCGACGGAACAAATATCTCTTCTCCGGACGGACACAAACGCTTTGATCTCCACCGGAAAAACTATAGCAGTAGTAGTCTCCACCAGACAGAATATTGTCCTTATACGGTTATTCCGATTTCGCCGGTCCTTCGTCGCCGCCGGTGCAAGTCTTCTTCTTCCTCCTCCTCCTTTTTGAAATTGTGAATTAAGTTGAAAGAAGTTGAAGAAGATGAGTTTTCAAATGTTGAAATTTTCATACATTCAAACTTTTCTTCTTCTTCATATGCTTCAATGACTTCTCAACCATTTTTCTTTTTTTCCCATTTTCTTAACCGCGTTGAAGAAGAGAATTTTTTTTGGGGAAAAACCCGAAAAAAGGAAAAGAAAATTAAAAAAAAAGAAAATATTAATTGTTTTATGTATTTCTTTTTCAATTTTTCACGTGGAACGGAAAATTCGTATGAGATACTTTGTGAATCAACTACAAAAGGAAAGTTGAGAAAATGATTAAAATGGTATATAATTATGTGTTTTGATTCGATTTGATTCTTAATATATAAATATGATGATAGCAGTAAAAGTTTATTTAAACCATATTAATATACATATTTCACGTAAATTATATAAGGATATTTTTTATATTATTTAATATGATTTCAAAACTCCTAACTCTTTTGAAAGAGTCATAAAAAGACTATTATATATGAGAGGTTTAAAGGTTATATTGGATTGAGCATGTATGAAGATGTCAAGGGACATGCTTTATTTTGACAACAATGTAGCATTGTATTTAGCTAAGAAACATACTAATCATATTTTGAAATATATAGTAAGAATTATTTTCTATCATATTTATTTATTATAGATTAAATATGAAAAATGATGTGTAACATCTTTAAAAGTATTCGATTTTAAATTTTGATCCTTATTTAATAAAATTTTCTAAAAAATAATTTTTCATTCAAAAAATTATTGACAATAACTATTATCATCTGTCAATATATAAAAGCAAAATTTGTCAGCAATTGAATAAGGTCACTATTATCAACTATTCTGAATTGTTGTTTTATAAGCAAAAGTTAGAACTTGTCTTGGGCAGGAAAAACTTTGTCTTTATTGTTCATCAAACATTTAGTAGACATATTGTCCAAGAAACAGTCTTTCTATCTTTATAATGTAGCGGTAAGATATGCGTACATTCTATCCTCCTCAGATCTCATTTGTGACAGTGGCAAAACTAACATTTTCATCAAGAGTGTTCATATTTTTTAGAACTTGATTGACGATTTTTGTATCAACAGTGTTCAATAATTGATATATATTAAAATATTTATATTTAAAAAATATGTTTTGACAAAGAGTGTTCATTTGATCACCATTAGGTGAATATAATTCCGCCCCTGATTTGTGGTATTCCAGTGGATATGTTATTGTTGTTGGTGATATTTTACGGTGTAGGGAGGGAGTTGAACGCCGCCGTAGAAGCAAAGGACTTGGCAAGCAACGATGACGTGTCCTAGTTGCTAATGTGCGCCAGTGGGCGCATTATTAACTGAAAGGACGTTGAATTTTTCAGGTACGTGGCAGTTATTGGTAATTTCCATTTTTATTTGGCATTCTATTAAAATAAATAATTTTATTTATTTATCCGATCAAATCAAGGAAAAATATAATTTTCTTTCAGTTTTTAAAATGAAATAACTACGTCAGAAAATTAAACAAATCAATTTAGATTTTAAATTGTTAAAACATAATTAATAAAATTAATTTAATAAATAATTTATATATTTATGTTTCCTTAGCAACCAAACGGCATCGTGACGGTTTAAAATTGGCCTACAACTCTCAAATATCGCAACACTTTTCCATTTTTCAAGGTTGTCTCACTAAAAACTAGAATTTTGCCACATTTTTTAGGCAACGCAATAGCTTATGATGAAATACGCATTTTTATTTTATTTTTATTGTGTTAAATTTTATTTAGACACTCAAATTATAATTTGTTATAGTTGAGCAATTGAATACATGATGAAGTGTTTTTATTAGATAATTTCAATTCAGATTTTTTTTTTTTCACATGTCATTACCTAGATATCTATCCATCTTATATGTGTTACTTTATCGTATTTTATATTTGATTTTCAGCTTATAAGGCTTGATTTTGAGACAAGGGTTTTCCGAAAACAGTCTCTCTATCTCTACGAGGTAGTGGTAAGAATTGCGCACATTTTACCCTTCCCAGATTCCACTAGGTATTATGTTGTTGTTGTTGTATGTCATCACCTAGATAAATTAACCACTTAAAATGTGTTATTTTTTTAATTATATGCATTAGCCTCAATAAATCATAAAAACTCAGATATATTCCAGTTCAGGCTGATATATATGATTAAAAAATGATATAGTTTATAGAGATAATTACATCAAATGATTATTCGATGATTTCAATTATAAAAAAAAATGATCATTCAATGTATACACATATATTTAGTATATATTTCATATATAGTCAAATTATATTCTGCTTTTAAGTGTATCATAATATATTTTCAGTGTATAGCTCATGTGTAAGTAATCTATAGTGTATAACTAGTGCTTACGTTCTATGACTTTTGACAATTTATATTGTATAATCATTGTATATATGGTTATTTTAGTTATCAAACAAATGTTGCAATCATTTATAATAAAAGTGTATTGTTTTAACTCGTTGAGAGCAATCGAAACATAAAAACATTGATTTTCCCTATTTACAAGACTTGGTATCTAATAATGGTTTTTAGGACGGGACAGCACACTTTATTATGCTAATATAGCTACAACTTCAGAATATTGATGCATCCAATCCTATACCTATTATTAACGAAGCAATTTCACAAGAGTACTTATATGGTGCCTGCTTCAAGTATAACAAGATAGATGCTTTACCAACGAATGGAGTGGAAAACGAGGTTGTTTGTCGATCAGCTGTACTAGACATTCAACAATTTTGTGCCTGATAAAGATACCGGATATAAGCTTTCAAAGATATCTTGACTGGCCATGTGTTCTGGCAATCACTAAAGGCATTAGCCTCCCAATGATCTGACTATAAACCTTTTGATGAGAATTTATGTTGTTCTTTCAAATCCTCCACCAAGATGCATATGCAGCCACTCTGGTGATGTTCCCCTGGCATATTCCCTTGTAGCTTGTGAACTGAATGCCATAGCATTTGTATCAAACATCTGCTGTCCGAACTAGGTAGATTAAAACAATGTCATTGGTTTTGTGTAAGAATTGAAATGTGAGGAGGACAAAAAACACTTCTCCAAGCACAAATCTTTGTGATATCTCCTTTTTCATATCATAGAAAATTTTAGATTTTCAGCTCAAAGAGTATCTCCTCCCCTAGTCTAGGTCTTTACAACTATTGCCTCGGTATTTCTTGACAGCTTACTAATTTATCAGGAGCTAATATTCAATGCACTGTTTCCTAACTTCGGCTGATCCACACAAATTGCCAATCCCACAAGGACAAAGTGTTTAAAGCAAGATATAAATAAAAGACATCCAGGATAAAGGACCAAATTCAAAGAAATGAGTACACCACCAGTCATTTATTGGAACATGTTCATGGTCACGAATCTTTGTATCGTACTCTTGCTTGCCCACAAAATTCAAACCAGTCTTGAATATATTCAGCCAACTCTCAGAAATATATGGTACGATGAAAAATGTTTATCCAGCAGGTATTACTTCAAGGTGCTAATGACGAAACATTAAACAAGAACAAAAAGGCACTCAATTCCCCCAAGAACAAAAAGGTGGCCAGTTAAGTACTTAGGGTTGTCAGGTACACATTTATCCACCCATTTGCTGAAAAAGGGAAGATGTCAAGTCATGGAACAGACTCACCTACATGCAAGTAAGTTAGGAGGTAAGTGAGATTGCACCGAGTTGACGTTGCTTCAGCAAGAAAAGGTATACTGTAGTTCAAGAAAGGATATATATGACCAAGGTGGTCACACTACCAATTGGTCATTGATGTGTCCTAGTACATAAATGAACCCACAGGAATGAGTTCAAACAAAACTTACATCTTTAGATGGATATCCTTCTATGCTTGGCATTCTTGAATTAACTGCTTCAAGCTTCATTGATAAAAACTGTAGAATCAAGAACATGAATTACAGCAAAATTCTCACAATTAGAACACTCCAACATGCGAACAAGACAGATGCTAATACATTCTTTTTGTTTCCCGTGTGATGAGTGGGTGGCAAACATACCTCAACCTGGTGTTGTAATGATTGAATATAATTTATTATCTCATCAAGAATGAGAGCTTTGCCAATAACCTGTAACCGTAAAAAAAACAATAAGTTTCTCCATCTGATTTCAACCAAAAACGCTAATTCAGCTTTAGATGTATATTTATTATGTAATTATTTTTTTCATGGGTAACTTTTGTTTCTGCTCAAGTAAAATGTTTATGATAATAACAAGACCAATTTGGCCGTATACATATACCAAAAGAGGAGAAACCTATAAAATATGGTTCTCTACAAAAAAGATCCAATCCTCTACACAGATAGGAACTATGTGGGTACTCGAAAGAAAATGAGGGATCGGAGACTACTCAATTGAGCAAATCTCATCTCCACCCTTCAAAAGCTCTCCTATTCCTCTTTTTCCTAATGACCCACACCAAAGCAAGAATAATAACATTCCAAGCCTTGTGCCTCCTTCTCCTAGTTTAGTGTACGTGTTTTGCACGTATGTGTCGTGTCAATTTAAAAATTATATATAAATAGTACTTACCCTTAAAATAAATACAATATTCATATAAATAAAATTAAATAAATGTTATTAATTTAATACAATAGTTTAATCTATTATGAACGGGCAAAGATGAGAAGATTAATTCAATTACTTATAATATAGATATATGTTAATAGTGTATGAATACATAAAGAAATAATTTGGAGTTGAATAGTTAGGAAATTGTCAATTGTATCATTCCAATTAATTTTGGAGTCTTTTATATATTTTAATATATAATATTATAAAGATAAATGAAATAATAATTTGGTTTGACTAAACGATACTTTATGAATGAGATTCGTGTTTTTCATAAAAAATTATTTATAAATTTTGAAACTAATTGAAATTCTAAATTCATTAATCATTAGCAAATAGTATAAGTTCCATAGGAGTCCCTTTTTTTTCGTTTCAAAATTTTCCATGTAACTAATATAGTAAATTTGGTTTACAAAATTCTATTGGTTTCTTACGTAGTCACTTTTCTATACAAGAGGTTTTTTTTCTATTCAAAAGTTTTCATGTCACTTAGTTAATAATTAGTTTAATATTTAGCCCTCTTTTTTAAGGAGTAGGAGTTCATATACACGTATTCTTTCAATTCCTTTTAAATTTAGACTATATTTGTTTTCATTGTGAATTTGAATGCATATTTGTTAAAAAGAAAATGACTATTATTTTGAAAGTTTTTTTGATTATTTCTTTTTGGACCAAGTCTATTTTTGGAAGTTTTTGCATACTTTTTTGGAGGGTTTTTAAACCTTTTTTGAACCTTTTTGGGGTTTTTAAGAACCTTTTTATATTGTTATTATTTAAATATTTTTTTTAATTATTTTTTTCTGGATCAAATCTATTTTAGTTGGAAAAGGATTCTTTGTGTAGGAATATAACCATAATAAGAAAATCTGATTCTTTGTGTAGGAATATAACCATAATAAGAAAATCTTCTCAATTTATTATGTTTATTATATTTAATATTTCATATTACTAAAATAATATAATAATTGGAAAAAATGGGTGAAAAGACGATTTTGTCTAAAGAGGAGCCTAAGGGCCTTCATGCTTTTAATATAGTATAGATATCAGGAAGAAAGAAGTTTGAATCTCCACCATCCCATCTCCATTAATGTGGCAAAAGTCAGTTGCTTTTGAGAAATTTCTAGGTTCACTAGACTAGATACTATGACCAAAGGAACACCATTGGTCTATTCTTTTTTATAAGCAGGAACATTTGTTGGTCTAGTTATGGATTATTTGGTCCGTAATATGATAACTCCCAAAAGCGCCAGACTCATCATCAAGGTCATGGATATAGCAGTCAAGAGCTTTGAGTCAAGGAGCACAAAATATCAAATTGGGCTGATTGAGCTTTCCAATTAAGGTAGCCCAAGGACATTAGGTAATTACTTATGTCCGATGAAACCCTTAGTATAAGAAGGGTAGCCTTGAAGCGACTAGTAAAGTTGCTTCCATATGACCAGGAGATCACGGGTTCAAACCTTGGAAACAACCTTTGGCAGAAATACAAGGAAAGGCCGTATACAATAGACCCTTGTGGTTGGATCCTTGGACCCTGAGCATAGCAGGAGTTTAACGCATCGGGCTGCCCCCTTTTTGTAACCATTAGTATAAATAGTTGTCTTTATGGTTTTGGTTCATTAGTTTTTGATCATGTAAAGGAACTCTTTCTTAGTTTATGGAATTGTCCGAACCTCCTCATTGGACCCTCTTGAATTCTTCCCTAGTAAGAACCCATGTATCAGTTTCAATTCCCTTCTTCCCTTGGATTTAATGTCTGTAAATAAAATGATTATTTGCTTTCATGATTTGCTTATTAATCCCTTCTTTCTTCTAAATCTATTCCCCCTCATTTCTAATTCCAGTTGCTTCTTCACAATCCTATCTAGTTTTGAATTGATTGTCTCAATTTATATGTTCTTATACATCAGTTGGTAAAAT
This sequence comes from Solanum aculeatissimum, assembly GCA_038996855.1. Taxonomy (NCBI): domain Eukaryota; kingdom Viridiplantae; phylum Streptophyta; class Magnoliopsida; order Solanales; family Solanaceae; genus Solanum; species Solanum aculeatissimum. Next base: position 3,832 of record JBCEWC010012832.1, on the reverse strand, counting down.
CAGAGGAGCATGTTCTGATATGTAAGCAACTAAAGAAATTGGGCATGGAATGTACAAAATATGTTCTTATACATCAGTTGGTAAAATCAGAGGAGCATGTTCTGATATGTAAGCAACTAAAGATATTGGGCATGGAATGTACAAAGAAATGCACGTGCTTTGTTAAAGAAATTAGTTCAAACAAGGTCAAGTTCCAAGAAATTAGTAATAAAATTGATAATTTTTGGATTGTGGGTTCTTATATGAATATGTCAACCAAAAAGGCAAGATATACAAATTCCAGAGTTCCACCTAAATAACATGGGACAAGGGCTTTACTTATCAACGACAAAATAAAATACAAGTTCCACCTGAATTACATGGGTAGACTTTACTTGTCAAAATAGAATAACATGGTACAAGGGCTTTGCTTATTCATCGCTAAAATGTTAAAGCTAAATCTTCTCTACAAGAATCAGTGTCGTTGCAACATTATCTGTCGGAAGTTGGAGTCTATCCTTCATTTAATTAGTACTTCCACAAAATCTGAAAGAAAAAATTGTGAGGCTTTGTTTGAAGTTCACTACTGGGATCAGGCTCTTCTAAATGCTACTGAACCTAAAAACTATGTCATCTCGCCCAAAGGTGGGGTCACTCCCAAAGTTTTGATTTCAGAAAGTATTTAATCAAGTACCATTAGAAAAACAGAAAAAGCAGCAGATGAAAGCACTTTGGATTTTAAACAGTGAAAGAAAACGGAAGGTTCAATACCGTACCTTATTACAACCAGGGACTATATCTTGGAGGACTTTCATCCTCTCACTTATCTTCTCTCTCCTAGCCTGCACAACAAATAGTCTAATCAGCAAGACCATATTTGTCATGCACAACCAGCATTTTATATCATGTCAAACCCGTTTCAACAATAAAGTCTAAAATTTGACAGACTTGGAAGAAAATAAATTAGACAAAATTACTCTTTCTGCTAGACTGTGACTATCAGTAGCTTGACCCCTCCTTGCTCGCACATGAATGTAATCTTTCGGTGGTTCAGCAGGCTTTGCAGGTTGTTCTGCAGATTTCCCTGAATTCCCTTCCCCATCACCTCTAGATTCGGATTTATCATTTGATCTTGTAGTCTTCAGCCGCTTACTATCAGATTCAGTCTGCTCAAATCACCAAAGTAATACTAAAAGTCATAAATTAACAAGACAAAAAACAGTAATCAATTTCTCACAATGCACAACCACTTTTCAATGCCACACTAGTTAGGATCTGCAATATGGATCCTCCACATACATCATTCTGTTTGAGCCCATTTCTTCCCAATACTGGCATATAATTTTGTACATTTAACAAAGATTCCAGTTCTCTTAAACTGGAGAATAATATATTGTTTAATCCCCTTGAAAGTACTTCGTAAACAAGAATCAAGTAGAATAATGACAACAAACCTACTGCAGCTAACTCCACTATAATTCGTAGTGACCAAAACTACAAAGGGACCATAAGGATCAAACAAGCACTGTATTCTACTTCTTCTCAAGTTATCTCCAGTTTTTTTTTTGTTTTTTTTTTTTGAGAATTGGTAAGTTTTCTCCAGCTAAGCTCAACAATAAAATTACCTCAAATGACTCCATGGCAAATAAATATCAACAAACTGTACAGTAGAAATTAACTTACATCACAGTAGTTTCTACAGCTCAACTATTAAAAATTTGAGATAATTAGATAGGATACCAAGCTATAGTAGAATTCACAAACATTTAGGCAGTTAATACAGCTCAATAGAAGAAAAAATTGAGGTAAATTAGATAGAATACCAAGCCATTGCCGCTAGTGGAAACTCCTTTAGCTGATTCATCATCCTCATTTCGCTTCCTAGCTGAACCACCGCCGCCGCCGCTACAATTATTTGTTCTCCGGTCGAGAACCATAGGATCATTATTCGGAATATCACTCACATTATACGCCGTCGCGACGCCTCCACCTGCATCGATCGGAAACTGCCAGATCTCAGGAAAATTAAACGGCGGGGACTGAAAACCTCCGGCGTGGTTCATCATTGAAGCTTGCGGATCCATTTCAATAGCCGATCCAAATTCGAAGCGAGTGGTGAAGTATAAGGCATTCACGTAGGAAACGTGAATGAGAGAAGATATATATAGAAACTTGTTGATGGTGCGTACTGTACCTACTGGCGTACACTAGCGACCACCACCAGTATAGAGAGAAGAAGGGGAGACTCTTTGCGCCAGTTGAAAAGAAAGGACTTTGAAGGAGAGGTATTTTCGGTGGGTCCACTTCTAGCTTTTATTGTCTTCCTCAATTGTTAAAAAGTAATTTCTGCGTCTCGTCTCGTATTAGTTGTCCACGTGATTAAAATATTTATCTTAAATTAATAATTAATTTTGTTATATTTCTCAAACACAAATTACTATCATTGTCACCTAAGGTGCTTCAGATATCCAACGTATTAAATTTAAAATCAGAATGAACTTTTATTCTTGAGTGAGTTAGAGCACAACATCAAAATTACCATTTTAGATGAAAGCACTAAAAGTAAATGAGCGTGTGTCATACATCTTCAAAAAATCTCACTTTGTAGCAGAGTATTTAGCAACATCAGCAGTGTGGTGAGGATTGAATGTTTAAAAATAGGTTATGACAGAACCTGTTAGACTTATTTTTCATGATTGAGTGAAGGAATCACAAGAAGTCTCAAAAATCAGACAGACTAACTTTTGAACACACAATAAAATCAATATTTTCATTTAAAACTCTTTTAGAAGGACACTAATAAGTGATAATTGAATTTAGTGTAATTACTAGAAAAATAATTACATACACTTATTTATTTGTCTTTATATATATAAATAATAACTTTATATTTATATTCAAATTAAAAATGTCAAACTTTTTGAATTTTGAAAAATAAAATTAAAGTTGATAGGTACCAAACGGCTAGGATTAGAGCCAATGATGCTGCTGTCAAATAATAATCTGATTAAAGTATGTGGGTCTCATTTAATTTATTAATATCTAAGAGGGTCATTTTCTCATGTATCAATCTTTTGGGTTTGTAATTAAAAGATGAGTACTAATCATTATCATGAAAGGGAGGTTTAATTAACATTTTGGCTTAACTGAATTTTCATTGACTAATGATTGTTATAATTATGATTACGTGGGTCTACTTATGTATAAGTTATAGATAATGACAATTTGGGTTAAATAAGTACTCTATTTAGCTTAATTTTATTTGATTTTCCATACTTGTTAATTTCTTCTCTTTGTTTGATTTAGTGGTTATGACCAAGGTAGCTCGTGACATGTGCATATATAAAAACTCGAGGTTCATGTGAATTCAATAATTTTTGTCTTTATTTATATGTATATCGAAGATTTTATTAAGTATATTAAATATCTGATTATGAATCAAGTTATTATTATATTATTAACTTGAAATTAATGTAGACCTCTAACTAGGAGTGTGCATCGGTCGGTTCGGTTCGATTTTATATATTATCGGTTCGGTTTTCGGTTTTAAATATGCTAACCCAATAACAAACCAATAAGATAATTTTTATCGGTTTATCGGTTTTACGTCCTTAACGGTTCTCTTTTCGGTTTACCCGATAAGAACGATAATGAGAATTTGCATTAATAAAAGTAAATAGAAGAAGACTATGTTTACAAATTTGCAAAAACTATAATTAGTTAATTACAAACTAAAATTAAAGCTAAAATTAAATTATCCAATAAAACGATCTTGAATATCCATTAGATGATCAACACTTTAGTTATCACTTACCTCCTCCTTGCAACTTGCATGACTTATAAAGTCTTTAGT
>JBCEWC010012831.1:0-15558 GCA_038996855.1 Solanum aculeatissimum | reverse complement strand
GCCTCATGCACCCTTCTCTCTTTTAACTTTTCACCCTCAATTTGTTCGGCATAAGTCATGAGCCTCGAGATGTCCATATCCTTAATAAGCATGGTCGTTCGGCACTCATTCACAACCAAATCCGATATACCCAAGATGAACTTGTGTATTCTTGCACGGGGATCTGAGACAAGAATAGGAGTATACTTCGAGAGCTTTGTAAACTTGAGGGCATAGTCCCTCACTGTCATATTACTCTATCGGAGATTTATGAATTTGGTCATCTTAGCCTCTCTAAGCTAGAGAGGGAAGAACCGATCAAGAAAGGCCACTTTTAATTCCTCCCATCCAACCTTAAAATCTATCACCCTCTCAATAAGTCATTGTTATACCACACCTATGTCACGTCCTTAAGTTGGTAAGCCGCCAACTCCACCATCTTTTCTGAGCTATCACCCATGATAGTTAACACCTTGGTTAGTTCATCAATGAACTCTTGATAATCCTCATTAACTTTAAAGCTATAAAATTCCAGAGGGTTCATATGGCTGAAATCCCTCACCCTTGAGGCTGGAGTAGCAATATTAACTGGGTTGACAGGTCGAGCTTAGTTGGCCACAGCTTGGACCAACATAGAGATGACATTTGTAAACTCAGCATGGGACACCTGTTCCTCAACTGGTGCCCGAAGAGCTTGATCCTCAACTCGGGGAGCCTGACGGGGAAAGGGACCTCCTCTGGGAGGCATTTTTTGAAAGAGAGACAAAACACCACAAGTTTAGAGAAATCTCATAAGGTTACAAGGCACAATACAAGAGACAGTGAAGTGATAAGTTCCTAAAACGTCATCATCCCATGAACAAGACTCTAAGTGACGCGGCATGTTGGACTCCTAAGATCATTACAAACCTACGGCTTTGATACCATCATTGTCATGACCCGGATAGGGGCCTAGATGTGACATGGAAACGGAGAACCTGAAGGTCCTCGATAAGCCATCATAGCATAATTATACACATCATCGGTTAAGAAACGCGGAAGCAAAACACATAACACATAAGCTCTAAGGGAATCGGGGCATTGAACTCAAGCTATGGGGATGTTTCCAGGAATTGAATAAGCATGGATTCACATAGCACATAACAATCATCTCTAGGGTGACGGGTAAGTAGGATTCAAACTATAGGGGCACACCAAGATTATGGGACTTTTCACATAAGCACATAGTCAATCACAACTCCCAACATCAAGTCATAAGCATAATCAATAACATTTCTCATAATCAAGGATCATAAACATAACACTCCATATTAATAATATTCAATATTACAAGCCAACGTACAAGAGTTTAGTTGTCCAACAAGCCTCTACATAGATCAAGCGGGGCCTCGACATAGTTTGAGGCTCTCTCTCAATACATAAGTAAAGTAAATAGCATAATAAAACTAGGTAGATAGAAGGTGGCTATTTTCCTTGAATAAAAGAGGCTCACCACTGCAAGGTCTTCAACAATGATCAAGCGTCGTCCGATAAAATGTAGAAGTCGTCTCTGATCCCTACATAGTTAGAACATGTAGACAAAGAACATAGGTTAGCACATAATATGTACTAAGTATGTGGGCATACAATGCATATGACAATATGGTATGACCAAGCAACATGGCAAGGGGATAAATGGTACGAACGGAATGCACGTAGCAAAAGAGTAATATAACAATATGTTATGCCAAGATGCATGAGATGCAAACCTAATATCATAATATATTGGGGATGTAACCTCAACCGATAACAGAGAAGACCCGAGCGAGCTACTACCCAGATCCGTACTACTTGCCAAGTAGATACCTAATCACCATTAAGCAAGGAGAAACATGCAAGTCATCCCATCTAGGGAGAAATCCCATGTTGGCACAAGGTTTGACGAAAAGAAGTATGGACCCTGTGGAGATAGCCCACCCCGACTCCAATCCCTTGGTACTATGTCTCATCCCACGAAAATACATATATATACATGCAACTTCAAATTGGAAGACTTACATTCTTTTCAAATCATGCATCATTAGTCAAAACCATGCTTATGCTTAGCCCAAAGGCCATCAAGAGTTTCCAAAACATTTTAATAATCATTCCATATCAATGCAATAAGAGTAGCCCGTCTACATCGCTTATCATATCAAGCCTTCAAAACATGTCAAAGTGGTGCAAGCACCTAAAATGCTCAAAGAGCCATAACAAGAGACTATGTGATCACAAGCCTTAACATATCATATCATAACAAAAGTTTCATCAAGAGTTCATCAAAACGATCTTCAATGCATATGCCATGAATGAGAAACAAATACATGGGTAATGGAATTCAACCTTTAATTTACAATTTAAAAAGGTAATTCAACATAAATCATGAGAAATTATATATTCAAAGCATAATGCAAATTACCCATGCATAATTAAATGAAAAGGGGACATGCACATTGATTCTTCAAGAGTTTCCATGAACATTCATAAAATTCAAACTCAAATCATTGTTAAATCACCTAATTTCTAAAACACATAATCCCAATCAACTAAATACTTCAAAATCTAAAGAACCCATAACTTAAAGAAACATAAAATCCTAAATTAAAGAGTATGGTTCTTGGGTCTTCATGTATGAAAGGAAATCCATGAATCAAACTCACATACCTTACAATTAACCAAAGGAATTGAAGAATAAAACAAGCAAGGATTGTCTTCCCCAAATTTCTTCAAGGTTTCAACAATGGAGGTCAAGAGAGTTTAGAAATTTTCAAAGAGCAATGAGGAGTGTTAGAATGGATGAAACGGGGTTATGGTTAAGTTAAGGGGATTTAGGGGACCTTAAAATGCCTAAAAGGGGCCTAAGGGTTAATTAAATTACTAATTAACCATTAATGAAATGGACTAATTAACTGTACACAGTGTCACACAGTGGAGCTACAGTGCCTGTACAATGACACATGGTCCGTGCACCTGACCGTGTGACCAGACTTGACTTCGTCTTTGGCTTGAACTCTCAGCGACTTTCTGGATCAGTTCACGAAGGAGTGTCACGGGCCGTGTGGCTTTGCATGGACCGTGTACTAGTCCGTGGAGCCACACTTGGCCCAGAAATCATCCCCCAGCCATGGCCACCCACTGTCCCACTTAACGGACCCCCAAACGGACCGTTTGAAGTCTCACGGACCATGGGGTGGTCCATGAGACTTCACTTGGTCTATGGTTTTGGCCCTGACCACCCTGAACATACTGGACCCTCAAAAGGACCCCCACATGGTCCTTGGACCCTCACATGGTCCGTGATCCAGTCCTTGGGACATTTTCTGGGCCTATTCCCAGCGTCATCCGAATTACGGGCAGTCTCACTGTTTTGGCCATAACTTCCTCATACATACATCGAATTGAGTGAAACCAGTTGCGCTACGAAGATAACTCAAAGAAATGAAATTTGATATTTAATAGACCACACAATTCATCCCGTAAAAAAGTTATTATTCCCCAAAGTGCATTGCTCTAATAGCCTCTCTAGGCCACCAAAAGGTTCGTTTTGCATTCAACCACTTAAACTCAACCCATGGCTAAAAAATTCAACCATGACCAATATAACATGATATAAGGTCAGCCATAAGAAGTTTCAAAAATTTTTGAGTCGTTACATGATAAAATACCTATTTATAACATAATGCAATTTACCCATGCATATTACACCATTAAAGGGACATACACATTGATACTTCAAAATTTTTCATGCATTTCATAAAATTCAAAATTAAATTATCAATAACTCACCTAATTTTTACAGCCCAAAACTCAATTCGATGAAATCCATCAAGAATTAAACAACCCATAATTAAATAAAGCTTAAACTCATAAATTAAAGAGTAGGGTTCTTGGGTCTTCATGGATGAAAGGAAATCCATAAATCAAACACACATACCATTAGTTTAACCAAGAGAATTGTATGGAATTGCATGAGAGATGAATTTTCCTAAATTTCTTCAAGCTTTCATAAATGGAGGTCAAGAGAATTGAGAGAATTTTGGAGACAGTTTAGGAGTGTTAGAATGGATGAAAAGGGTTTAGGGTTAGATTTAGGGTGTTTAGAAGACCTTAAAAAGCCTAAAAGGGGAATAGGATCTAATTAAATTATGAATTAACCATTAACGAAATGGACTAAATCATTGAAGACAGTGTCACACGAAAGGCACACAGTGCCCGTTTACATGCCCACAGGCTGTGTTCCTGCCCGTGAGGCTAGACTTGGACTTGACTTCGACTTGAACTCTCGGGGGACTTTATGGATCACTTCACGAGAGGCCTCACGGACAATGTAGCTGCACACATACCGTGTACTGGTCCGTGGAGCATCAGTTGGTCTGGAGTACAGCCCCAAACCTTGGCCAATATTCTTCCTCACTTCACGGGACCCCTAACTGGCCATAAAGGGTCACACGGACCATGAGGTGGTCCGTGGGACCATACTTGGTCCATGTCTTGACCCCTAGCCACCAGGAGCTCACTGGACGAACCCACGAGCATCCTCATGGACCGTGGACCACCAAACGGTCTGTGGTCCAGCCCTTAGCCCAGTTCCAGAACCTTGTTCCCAACGTCCTTTCAATTATGGGTAGTCCTACTGTTTTCGTCATACCATTTCCATACGATCTCCAAATTGAGCGAAACTAGTTGCGTTGTGAAGATAACTCAAAGTTCTTCAATTTGATTTATAGCAGGCCAGATATACCAAAAGTTATGATCTTTCAAAGTTCACTTCCCAACCGGCCTTAAAACCTCACCAAATGATCCTTTTTGAATCTGTCCATTTAAATATAACCCATGACTATCAAAATTCAATCATGACTAGTTTAACACTAACCTTGACAAACCATTACAAAGTTAAATTTTTTTCGGATTGTTACATTACCCATCAATTTGGGATGGAAGGGGATTACTTAAGTTCACCCTAGTACCAAAGCCCCTTTGGAAATATTTCCAAAAATGAGAGGTAAATTAGACACCATGATTTGACATGATGGATAATTGAATCCCATGCAACCTCACCGATTCTCAGATACACAAGTGAGTATAAATTTTGGCACTAAATGTCATTTTAACTGGTAAAAAGTGTGATAACTTTGTCATCTGATCCATTATCACCCATATGGAGTCAAAATTCTTCTTGGTCTTAGGAAACCCTACTACAAATTCCATATGAACTTCTTCTGACTTCCAAGTAGGAATATCAATACCTTGAGCTAGGCCACCCGACCTTTGATACTATATTTTCACTTTTTGGAAATTGGCACACTATGACATAAACTTGGCAATGTCCATGTTTATTATGTTCCACCAATATATCTCCCTCAAATCTCTATACATTTTTATTGAACTAGGATGAATTGAATAAGAAGAATTGTGAGCCTCATGCAATATTAAATTTTTTAACTCACTATCATTTGGCACACACGATCTCCCTTGATATCGTATACACCATCTCCTTCTCTAAGAAAACTTCAATCTTTCCTTCTCTCACCAAAGCTTTCAATTCAACTAAGGTGGGATAAAGGTCTTTCTTAGACTTATCCTTAATAAAAGAAGATTTGGACCCATGTAGCACCATCAACCCACCACTTTCAGATTTATTCTACATTACTCCCAACCTATCCAACCTCTATACTTCCTTGGGCAACTTACATTTTCCATCATCTTTTATGTGAGACACACTACCCATGGAAACTCTATTAAGGGTGTCGGCTACCACATTAACTTTTCTCAGGTGGTACTTCACACTCATATCATAGTTCTTGAGAAACTCTAACATGCACTGTTATCTCAAGTTAAGATCCTTTTAGGTGAACACATGTTGAAGGCTCTTGTGATCAGTGAAGACATCCATGTGAACCCCATATAAGTAGTGGAACCAAATTTTCAAAGTAAACACCACAACCGCAAGATCAAGATCATGAGTTAGGTAGTTCTTCTCATGTTTCTTCAATTGTCTTGAGTAATAGGCAATCACCTTACCATGTTGAATCAACACACACCCCAACCCAATCATTGAAGCATCACAATATACAATAAACCCATTATTTCCCTCTAGAAAGGTACGGATTGTTGCCAAAGTTAATTGATCCTTCAAGTTTGGAAACTCTTCTTACACTCATCTGACCACATAAACTTTGCTTTTTTTTAGTTAACTTGATCAATGGGGACAAATTAGAGGAGAAACCTTCCACAAACCTCCTGTAGTACCTGTCTAGGTCCAAGAAACTCCTAATGTCCATAGGAGTCAATGGCCTTGGCCAATTTCTCACTACTTCCATATTCTTAGGATTAGCATTGACACCATCACTCGATACCACATACCCAAGAAAGGCAACCTCACTTAGCCAAAATTCACACTTGTTAAATTTTGCAAAAAAACTTTTTGCTCCCTCAAGATTTGTAACACCACCCTTAAGTGTTCCATGTGTTCTTCCTCACTTCAGAAGTATATTAGGAAGTCATCAATGAATACCAATATGAACATGTCAAGGTAGGACTTGAACATACTATTGATAGGGTTCATGAATATAGTCAGTGCATTAGTGAGTACAAAAGACATTACCATGAATTTAAAGTTACCATACCTACTCCAGAAAGACATCTTTGGAATATCACTCTACCTCTTAGTTGTTGATATCCGGACCTCAAATCAATCTTGGAGAAAAGTGTCGCCACTTGTAATTTATCAAACAAGTCATCGATTCTAGGGAGTGGATACTTTTTCTTAATCGTGGCCTTGTTGAGTTGTCGGTTACTATACACATGTGGAGTAACCTATTTTTCTTCCTTCAAAACAAAATTGGAGTACCCCATGGGGACCTACTAAACTACTAAAACCCTTTTCCAACAAATCCTTCAATTTCTCCTTTAATGTTTTCAACTCTACGGGAGCCATTCTATAAGGAGGAATTGAAATATGTTGAGCGTCGGATAGGAGGTCTATGCTGAAATATATTTCCTTTTTTGGAAGAGTACCCGGTAACTCATCTCGGAAGACATTACCAATTCATTCACAATGGGAACCGATTGAAGAGATAGGACTTTAGTAGTGACATCTTTGACCCTTACTAGATGATATATGCATCCTTTTGAGATCATTTTCTTAGCCTTTAGAAAAGAAACAAACCAACCTCTACATGAATTTCTACTCTCCCACTCAAGAAGAGACTCATTTGGAAATTGGAACTTGACTCTATGGGTCCTACAATCAATGGAGACATCGGAAGCATGCAACAAATCCATCCCAAGTATAACATCAAAATCTACCATAGAGAGTTCTAGTAAGTCACAAGGGATAATTTTATGTAAGACGGAAATGGGATAATTTCTATAAACTCTTCGTGCAACAATGGACTATCCTATTAGGGTACATACTTTATAAGGCTCATTAAGGACTTCGACACATGCATGGAATCTATTTGTATAAAATGGAGTTACAAATGATAAATTTTCTCTTGGATCTAACAATGCATATGCATCAACATTATAAACTTTCAACATAGTGATAATAACATACGAGGCCTCTTCAACTGTTTGTCGGCCATGAAGAGAAAATAAATAGTTGGTCCTTGGGGCACCTTGAACTCATCTGCCTTGGCCTTTGGTACTTGCACCTCCACTCATACAATCCCTTGTATGGGGCTCGAGCTTTCCACACTTGAAGCATACATTGAACCGGTGAAACACTCGCCTTTGTGGGGCCTTCCATGTTTGTGCCAATCAAGAGTTTGTGGTTTTGGGACTATCTCCTTTTATTTGGTGGATTGATGAGAAGGAGAATAGGTGGACCCATGGCCACCTTGCTTTCTGCCACCTTTGAACTTGTTGTGGCCTCCGTTCCTTTGGTGAGAATATCTCCCACCATCAATATGGGTCCTTTTGGACACCCTTGCCATCCCTATTAACTTCTCCTCCTCGATTTTCTTGCATACGCCATCAATAAGAAGATGTTTATCTCCTTCATGAGCATGGCCATCTTGCACAACTTTGACACCAAGTCTGATCACTAGATATGAACTTTCTCATCCAGGCTCTTGGATCCGCTACCATGAAAGGGATATTTTTGGAGAGTTTGGTGAACTTGAGAGCATACTCCCTCACACTCATGTGCCCTTGTTTGAGGTTGATGAATTCTTGTTCCTTGGCCTCACTCAACTCTAATGGAAAGAACCAGTCCAAGAAAGCACCCTTGATATCTTTCCAATAAATTGGACCCGCTCCTTGGATCCTTTCCTCCACCCATTGCTCATACCATATCTTGGCCACTCCTTTTAGTTGGTAGGAAACTAACTTGTCCTTCTTTTTTGAGGGAACTCTTATTATGGAGACAATCTAATAAGCCTAATCAATAATGTCGATGAGATGCTCTTCCACCTTAAAATCGTGGACTCTAGAGGATTCATCCTAAAAAATTCTCTAACCCATATAACCAGAGTAGGAACTTGGGGAGGAATAACAATCTCCCTATTGGCTTGGTTAGCCAAAGCTTGGGCTAGCATGGTCAATATGGCTCTAAACTCCGCATGTGACACCCCATAATCTTATTGTAGAAGAGGGGCTTATTGCTAGGGTGTGTTCCTTGCTTGAGGAGATTTTCTTGGCAGCATGATATAGAAATGGAAAAGACATCATTATTTATTATGATAGAACCTTAGACAACTGTAAAGGCACAACATGAGTAAGAAAGAAGGAAAGACTTTCCTAAACGCCTTATAGCCTCTCATTCATAATTATGGTGTGCTTCACAACCTTGAACGAGACTCTACTCGACGTGGTATGTTTGAAAATATAAGGAACAATTTAAAATCTCGTGCAGGTGCCTGTCGTCACACGACCAATGAGATATCCACAGGAACCTTATTTGAGCCATCTTCACATATCAAGCATTCATAGGCCAAAAATTATGACATTTGTGAAAGTAAATAGGATTGAGACTATGGGACATCAGCTGAAATAAAATATCATCTTAAACATACATAGTGTCTATAAACATACCAACTAGACCATGGATAAATGGGAAATGATAAATGGTTGATTTCAATCAAATAAAAAAGATTCCATATTTGAACAACATGGAAAGTAGAATCCTCTAAAAAACCAACACATATATAAACTCCAAAATACATGGAAAGAAGGAAATAGGTAGAGTCCCAAACTAAGGGCTCATCATAATAAAACTAGTCTTGAATGTCGGAAGAACAAGCCACGAGCTGGGGAAGGGGTACCTGTCCTAACATGGTGAAATCATGTAGGCAAAATAGTAGTAGTACTTTTGGAATGTACTAAATATGTAAGATGCAATGCAAGCATGAAATTATAATGCCATTATTCATAAGTTAAAGAACTTCATGTATGGAATGGTAAAGACAACCTTTATATGAGCTTAAGCATGCACAAAGAATTATGTTCAATATGGATGTAAGTAATGGTAAGTGAATCGCATATGGTTAAACCTATACATTTATCATACACATTGTGGGAATAGACCATAACCGACATATAATACCATGTGAGTTACTACATGCAATCCCACAAAAACACCTACATTGACATGGGGAGACCACTTGCTGGATGGAACTCCATCACATAGCATGTATCATCATGTATCATAAATGTCCTACGTGTATCCACTAGCCTAGCCTACAACGGATCTTATGGTGGCACATAGTAAATGGGATAAGAGGTTGCTTCAAGGGTTACTTTATTGGATCCGTCATTAATCCCTCATTCATTAGTAAGTCATCCAATGGAATCTTTAAAACATATACTTAGTCAAATTATGACACAGAACCATAAGTAGCAGCCTCAAGAGTACCTCAAAACTTAAGGAACCACCAAGTGAGAATTCTTCTTTCATTTTGGGGACCATCATAAACCTCATTAGGGGCATTGTGACATGCTTATTTCTTTGACAAATCACCAAGTTAAAACCTTTATTTCATGCCTTACTAATTATTATATAACATGTAAGGATTGACTTTAAACTTAGTGGGCTTAATGATAAGTTGATACATTCATAAATCATATGGTTCATGGAAGATCATGAGAAATTATGCTTATTCAAATATGCACAATAGCCCACACATCAACATTTAAAACATATTGGGGTCATCACCTTAACTCAAAAATCATGAAAATACTTAATGTATCATCTCATGGTAACATTAAAGGCATGTTATATTATAAAACATCATGAAATCATTATTGGCATTCATGATAGTATTTAAGGAACTAAAAGAAAAGATAAATGCTTAAATGTAGGACTTTGTAGGTGAAACGATACCCACAAATCAACTCACATACCCTGGGTAAGTTATGAATAAGGAATTTGTTGTTATAGAAGACACCCTTGAAAAGCCTAGCCATCTTAGCATGTTCTTGGAGAGGATGAATGCTTGAATTTTTGTGAGGGAGTGGAAGAATGAAAAGGGAATAATAATCTAAGGCTTTAAGATCCTTTTAGGGGGAAAAAACATCATAAAAAGACATAGTATAGGGTTAGGATTGACTGAAAGGACAAAATTACCCTTCATCAAAACTGTCGGATTCAATCCACTAGACCCCAATTATGGGCCATGGATAGAACCACGAGTCATGGTTCTTATCGTTCTTTTCTCCTTTTTCAATATTTAGAAACTTGTTACAAACTACCAATCACAAACCCCTATCCACGGGTTGTACTCCAATCCACAAGTTGTGGATGGCCTCGTAGAGTTATTCCACACTTAGCAAAAGTTAAACTATGCTGAACCTCATCTACTAAGGCTATCAATGGCCCCTGCATGGAACGATGGACCATCCTGTTCGTCGTGGGTTACCTTCTTGAAACTCCAAATTACTACATTGGAACCCACACCTATGACCCTTTCTATGATTTGTGATTCCTTCTATAGGACATATATGTCCTTCGTGCACCACTTTAAACTTGGGAAAAATTCAATTTCTTGAGGCTCACATCCATGAGCCTTGTCTATGACTCGTGGTCTAAACCACGGGCCCTGGACTTGACTTCGTTAACTAAACCCTGAGCATTTCCAGTCCAACTTTTCTGTGCATTCTAGGATCTTAACTTGAGGGTCGTAACAATTTCTCTTTCAATTTTCATCGTTAATGAAACATTAAGCAAAGCATGTAATCATAGAAAAATTATCATGTTCATTAGAATAAGAATATGCAAGATGTCCATATGAATCACTTAATTCAGCAATCAATTCTGAAAAATCAACAAGTCCTCAAGTATGCACAACACAATTTCAATATCATCACGATCTCAATGTCAATATAAAGTAATTCACAGTTTCCATAATTAACCAAAATTCCTCATTTGACTTGTAGGACAAGAGTTCACTATATTTACTAGTGCCCAATTCGATATCCCTTAGTCAAAGTCTATGAAGGTGTGATTCTAACCCATTTCTTGCCACAATTCATCCAAAATCCACACACATAGGAGAATACAAGGTTCAATCATACTTAACAAAAAGTTAGAAGTTCACTTGCGTTACCAGAAGTCTCAAATCAAGCCAAAACCACACCTTTTCCTATTCTACAATACTCTAAATCATCGTAATCTAGTAAAAGATAGCATCACATTATGAATCTAATAATACTAAAATCAAGCGATTTGATGAAAAGGGTAAACTGGTCAAAAACTCCATGTCGGAAGAAGTGCTCGGAATATGAAAATTAATACATGAAAATATTTCTTGAGTAATAAGGACTTCAACGGTGAAAACCATTTCAAAGGAGTTAAAATAAGGTCACAGTCACTAATTTAGTATTAGGAGTCATAGTTTTAAAAATTACCAATTTCATTAATTAAAAACCACAATTTCTAAGTTAAAATCAAAATTTAATCATTGGAAATTGAAAATATAGGTTAGAATTTAGTTGCCCGATATTCTTTCCTAGAAAACCCTTGAAAATTCTCTCAAAAGTTGAGCTTGGAATATTAAAAATGGTGAAAAATGGCAAGACCCATCACTTTTAAATCACACACTATTTTAGAAAATTTGGTGCCCCGAAACACAGATCAATACCCGCAAATGCAAAGGCTACACTAGTCCAACACTCCGTGAATGTAGAGTATCTATCCGTGAATGTGAATAAGGAACCACATACACTCCATGAATACGGAGGTCTAGAGACTAAACTTCACAAACGCAAAGGGGAAACCCTGCGAACGCGGACAACATAGGTGGTTGCACCATATATCAGGAAAAACTAACTATAGAAAATCTCAGAACTGACACTTGGGATTGGTTTAGAACACCTTCAACATAAACCATACATGAAATTCAACCAGAAATGACATGTTAGACTCAATGGAAACATTACAATTCGAGTTTGACACCTCCTTGGCTCGAAACCTGATAAAACTCAAAGAAACTAGTTAAAACTCAAAATACTCAAATCGTCCTTGGAAACTCTAAAAATTACTACAAGATCATTTCTAGCATAAGTTTCACCACCTGAAACCACAAGAACTACTAAAATTCTTATAAGAGCTTCCGAACTCTGAATATTGATCAAAGTCAAACCATGATCCAAAATAAACTGAAAATGCAACTTTGGGTCCAAAAGCTTCATGTTAACTCAAAATTTAGTTCCTATAAGTTCTCCTAGACTAGTTTTTGCATTCTAGAGCTGATGGAATCGATAAAATTGCATTTTAATACTCGAAACTACAGATGATGACAAAACTCAAAATTTCCAACTTTAAGCCTTTAAAAACTCTTTCTTTAGAAAAACTCTAACTTTTTACAAGGTTCTCAAAATTTAACATTTAGACAATAAAAAAATGAACCAAGGAAACTTTTGGGAAGGGAAAACTGTTAATTTAGTTAAGAATTCCAAAAATGACCTTTGAGGTTGTTACATTATCCACTATTAAAAATAATATTCATCCTCGAACATGAGATAAAAAACATACCTGAAGACTCAAATAACTAAAGGTATCAGGCACACATATTCATCTCCATCTCCCATGTAGCCTTTACTTTCAACCCTGTGGCTCTACCAAACCTTTACTGAAGCTATCTCCATGGCCCTCAACTTCCTCACCTATCTGTCCAAAATAGCCACCAGCTACTCCTCATAAGCCAAGTCTGGGCTCAACTAAACTTAATTACTGAAAATCACATGAGACTCATCCAAAATGTAACCCCTCAACAAGGATACATAAAACACATGATGGATTGAGGATAGGCTGGGTGGTAAGGCAAGTTTGTAATCTACCTCTCCCACTCTATCCAAAATCTCAAAAGAACCAATAAACCTTGGGCTAAGTTTTCCCTTCTTCTCAAACCTTATGACACCCATCAAGGGTGAGACATTCAACCATACTATATCAACAACCATGAATAACAAAGGTGGAACCCACCTATCAGCATAGCTTTTTTGGTGACTCTAGGTTGTCACCAACCTACTCTATATTAGCTACACTCGCTCTAGATCCTCTCTCAACATATCTATGCGCATACTCTCCAATATTACTAAATCAAATGACCTGATAGGTGATCTATACCTCCGGCCATACAAAGTCTCAAAGGGAGCTATCTAAATACTAGAAAGGTAACTATTGTTGTAAGAAAACTTTGCCAAGGCTGTGTGTTAATCCCATCTAGCACAAAAATCAATGACACATGCCTAAAGAAAATCCTCTAACACCTGGATAGTCCTCTCAGACTGTCTATCGGTCTGAGGGTGAAAAGCAGTGCTCATATCGAAATGGGTACCCAAACCATGTTGTAAGGCTCTCCAGAAGTAGGATGTAAAAAATGAACCATGGCCTGACACAATGGAGACTAGAACTCCATGAAGCCTCACAATCTTTCTAATGTAGATGTAACACCCCTCAACATAGCTCAGAAATACCCTATGATGTATTTTTTTTAATATCCTAAAATTCGTGCATTATTTTACAAATTCAACTTTATATTCTTTTTTCAAGAGGCAAAATGGTAGGAAAATGGTCACTATGATTTATAGGTTACCTATGTCAGAAAATATTTTTTTGATAAAATTGCACAAATAAGTAGGGTCCTCAAAAGAGGACTGTCGTTCCATGTTCCCATAGTTCAAAAAATTCTATGTTTTATTTTAAGTCAGGAAACTTAGTTGGGACCTATCCCAACACTTTGATATATGCAAACCCTCAAAATTTCTCTATTTTAGGCCCTATTTCTCTCTCTAAACATCACCAAATCCTCTCTAGCCTCTCTTTAAAATCCTCCATCAAATTCCTTCAAATTTTTTGAATATCAAGTCATCTCCATTAAAGGCAGTTTGAAAAAGGATTCTTAAAGACCTTCAATTATTTTTCTTCAAGTTTCAAGGTCTACAAGGTATGTTGGTCTTCATACATGGTTTTTTCCACCCATGGATCCCAAACCTATTTTTACAAATTCTTCAAAATTAAATATTAATTTCTTATGG
This sequence comes from Solanum aculeatissimum, assembly GCA_038996855.1. Taxonomy (NCBI): domain Eukaryota; kingdom Viridiplantae; phylum Streptophyta; class Magnoliopsida; order Solanales; family Solanaceae; genus Solanum; species Solanum aculeatissimum. The sequence goes on along the minus strand of JBCEWC010012831.1, from coordinate 1,083 downwards.
GTTCATCCCAATTTTCTGTTAAGCATGGATTATATCCAAAAGTTTCAATTATTACAAGAAATTGCATAAGTTGATTTTAAGAGTTTTCAATTATGAACTTATTTATGAGATTCAAAGTTATGGAAGTTATGATATTATGATATTGTGATGCAATTGATGACATTATGAGAGAAATTGCATGATTCTAAGTGTAATGTTGAAAGATGATATGTACGATGGTGTTGGGTTATCTAAGAATGATCAAAATTGATAATTTTCATTAAATTGATACATAGTCCTCTCGAGTTACATGATTTAAAGTCTACATGTATAAAATTCACCTATTTATCAAATTGAGTTTTCTAATGGTGAATAATTTATAATGGTGAGGGAGTAATGATGAATTTTCTTATATATGATGGAAAGGTTTCACTATATTTATGTAAACTCATGAATGTAATGAAGGATTAGATATATCAAGCATGTTGTGAAATTTGATAAAATCTTATGAAAACTATGTATTACTGTGAAGTCTACTTTATGATGTTATGGTAGATAAGTTGTTTATGTCATGATTATCCTCATGTTTATGTGTCCAATGAAACTAATCAATGAAGTTTAGAAAAAATGAATTTTGAGGTATGAGTGTTCCACCTAGTAAAGATTATGAGATGATGATGAGCTGATAGTAGAGGCATAGACAAGATTTAAGAGTTGACCTGTCACGACCCGGATAGGAGGCCTAGATGTGACATGGCGAAAGTGGACTCGAAAGACCTCGATCAAGCCATCATAGCATCATTACACTCATCATCGGTTCGGAAATGCGGAAGCTACACACGTAACACATAAATTCTAAGGATTTAGGGACTTGGGACTCAAGCTATGGGGACAATACGGGAATGGGATAAACATGTTTGCACATAGCACATAGTCATACATCATGCTCAACATTCAAGTCATTATAATAACATCAAAACATAATCCATAACCATAACATGAGAACATGAACATAAATCAAGCGTAAATAGCATCATATTACATAGCCAAATATCCAACATACAAGTCAAACATACAAGAGTAAGATTTGTCCAAACATGCCTC
>JBCEWC010012830.1:0-15559 GCA_038996855.1 Solanum aculeatissimum | reverse complement strand
TAATTTAGATATAAACATAAATATTTAAGCATTAAAAGGTAGATAAATTAAGTTTGGTTAAAAATTAGGTGCTCACAATACATATTTGGTTTGTGAAATTCTAATTTCATTGATTTCAGATGAGTTCTGAATGATCATTCCAAGTTTGATTCTAACTGTGTTATTGCTAGTGCATAATTTTTTGGTGCAGGACACCATTGTTCTCCGCATTCACGGAAGTAGGAGGCCTAACACTTCGCGTTCGTGGGGGTTTGATTTGTGTTCACGGAGGTCATCCAGGCACTCATCCGCATTTGCGGATAAAGGGACCGCGTTTGCGGAGTTCTTTTTAGACTTGAACTAGTGAACATTTTAAAGACGTGTTTTAGACCCATTTTTAATATTCCAAGCTTCGTTTAAGGGAGAAATTCTGAGTTTTATCAAGGCAGATTGATTGGGTAACTATTTTCTAACCCATTTCATTGATTTACATTGATTAAATTGTGATTTTGGTTTATAATTTGGGGATTTTTAATGGTGAAATTTGGGAATATTTTGGACTTTGAGTACATTTCTTATGTTCTATTTGAGGACTGAGATCCATACTTGTGTTTATTCTCTTTTATACTCAGTATTAAAGGGTTGTACATGTGACACCAGTCTTGGGATGGTTTGCTTAGACTTGATATCCTAGTGCGTATCCTTATTCAGTTTTCATCTCTTCCGCTTTAGTATTGATAATAAATTGAACAAGTTGTGGCTTACTTGTCTTGGTGGGTTAGGCAAGTGTCATCACACCCATTTTTGGATCGTGACAATTTGACATCAGAGCCCCAGGTTCATAGGTCTCACATGTGTACAAGCCTAGTCGAGTAGAATCTTAAGAATCGATGCGAAGATGTACATTACTTATCCTTGAGAGGCTACAAAGACTGTTCAAATTTTTTTTTAGTTCTTTCAATTCCTATTATGCGTGGTTTTAGTGAGGTTTCTGAGTGTTGTGTGTTCTTTTGGAAGATGGTCAGGACTAAATCTTTATATGTGGGTGTATCTAAGGATCCATCCCGTGAGAATACTATTGAGACCCCACCTCAGGGTAGAGGTAAAGGTACGACCGGAGGCCAAAGTAGAGACCGAGGATCCAGTTACTCTTCACGGCATACTTCAAAAGATGATGGGCATATTAGATACTATTGCTCAAGGTATACCACCAACACCAGCTAGGGGTGAGGTTCCCCCTCCCAAGTGCCAGAGTAGCCCCAGGACTTTGATGACTATATGGCGGACCATTCAGTCTCGGTGGGCCAGCCACCTTATGTGCCTCAACATGAGTCTATTGATACTCCAATTCAAATGGTTCCTCCAATGTGGTTTGCCCATGAGCCTGTATTGGCAGCCGATGATCAGTAGAGGTACGAGACATTTCAGAAGATGAAACCACCCCGATTTCAGGTTGGTAAGGGAAAGGATACCTATGCGTTTCTCACTTTGAGCAATGATATGTTAGAGGCTGTAGGCCTGGTGGATTTCCAAGGGGCCAGGTTTGTTGCCTTGTAGTTGAGAGGGACAACTCGGGAGTAGTGGCGGTCTTATTTACGTTCCAGGCCAGCGGGTACCTCTTTAGTTAAGTGGGAGGCATTTTTTAGGTTTTCTAGGAGAGATTCATACCCTGGAGTGTTAGAGAGGAAAGCCAGACAAAATTTGAGACCTTGACTCAGGGTGGCATAACTATGGCCAAATATGAGGTCAGGTTTTATTAGCTGTCTCAACATGCATTATCATTGATTCCTATTGAAGCTGAGAGAGTTCGCAAGTTCGTGAAGGGATCGGCCTTCTCCATCCGTTCTTACGTGTTCAGATCCTCTTGAGAGGGTGTTTCTTTTCAAACTAAATTGGTACCGCCAAGGAGGCAGAGTTATTATTGAGAGAGGATTTTGGAGACCCCAAGAGGGTATGGTCTTCAGGTCACTTTACTGGCTCTACATCCGGAGGTAGGGTCTTCCATAGAGGAGCTGGTTCTCCTCAACATAGAGGGTCATTCCATGCATCTTTCCCTACTTTAGAGGGTGGTCAGGGCCCTCGTGGTTCTCATGGTTATAGTCAGGGATCGTCTAACTCTCAGCAAAGGCCAGTGGGCAAGGGTGGTTACAGTGTTTCCGCTCCATCTTCTCAATTTTCCCCTCACCCATGATCATGCTACAGGTGTTGTGCTCCAGATTATGTGCTCAGATCTTTCTCCCACCAAACTCATATAGGGTCACATCGCTTTTATTCAGTGGCACCAATTTGAGATTAGGATCCTCCAACTAGATATTCATCCCCTCAGGTCAGGGGTTATGGTAGAGGTCAGCCCAACAGAGATGGACGTACTCTAAGTAGGGGTACAAGTGATATAGTGAGGTAGTAGGGTGGTAGAGGTTCTATTAAGCCAGTTAGGGGGGGGGGGTTGAGGAGGTCATTTCTATGCCTTTCCTAGGATGCTCGAGGCCGAGTCATTAGATGCAGTTATTACAAGTATTATTCCAATTTGCCACAAGCTATCTTCGGTATTATTTGAGCTCGGATCCACTTATTCTTATATATCTGCATATTTATATGCTGAGTTTGATCTATTATATGAGTGTATGCTTGTGCCCATGCATGTGTATACCCCGGTAGGTGATCCCTTAGTAGTGGATTAGGTGTATCGGTCCTATCTTGTCTCCCTAGGTGGTTATGATACTTGGATTGACATAATTATACTTCATATGGTTAATTTTTATGTGATTTTGGGGATGGATTAGCTTTCTCCTCACCGAGATATTCTTGATTGTTATACTATGATCGTGGCATTAGCCATTCCTGGTAGATTGAGTATTATGTGGTAGGGATTGAGTGGTTCCTATCCTAGAAAATCTATCTCTTATATTCGGGCACAAAAGTTAGTGGATTGAAATTATCTTGCTTATCTGGCATTTACTCATGATATCGGTGTTGAGCTACCATCGATGGAGTCTATTCCTATCATTCAGGAGTTTGCTGATGTGTTCCCTACTGATCTCCTTGCAGTCCCTCCTAATAGGGACATTGATTTTGCTATTGATCTTGAGTCGGGCACTAAGCCTATTTCTATTCCTCCCTACCGTATGGCTCCAATTGAGTTGAAAGAGCTAAAAAAATAGCACCAAGATTTCTTGAGTAAGGGGTTCATACACCCTAGTGTGTCATCTTGGGGTGCCCCTGTCTTATTTGTAAAGAATAAGGATGGCTCCATGAGAATGTGCATTGATAATAGACAGCTGAACAGAGTGATAGTGAAGAACAAGTATCCTCTGCCTAGGATTAATGACCTTTTTGATCAGCTTCACGGTGCAGTCGTATTTTCTAAGATTGATTTGAGATTTAGATATTATCAGCTGAGGATTAGGGATTCTGACCTTCGTAAGATAACGTTTTGGACTAGATATGGGTACTATGAGTTTCTTGTGATGTCATTTGGGCTGACCAATGCCCCAACTACATTTATGGAGCTTATGAATGACATTTTTAGGCAATATTTGGATTTGTTTGTTATTATATTCATCAATGATATATTGGTCTACTCCAAGACCGAGGCAGACCATGAGCAACACTTGAGGGTCGTGCTTCAATGACTTAGAGAGGAGAGATTGTATGCTAAGTTCTCCAAGTGTGAGTTCTGGCTGAGTTTGGTGGCATTCCTGGGTCATATTATGTCTATAGAGGACATTAGGGTTGATCCAACAAAGATTGAGGTGGTTCAGGGTTGGACTAGACCTACATCGGCTATTGAGATTTGGAGTTTTGTGGGTTTGGCTGGTTATTACAGGCGGTTTGTGTAGGGCTTCTCTTCTATAATAGCTTCATTGACCAGGCTCACTCAGAAGAACACTCCATTTTATTGGACGAATGAGTGTGAGGAGGGCTTCCAAAAGCTTAAGATGTTATTTACTACAACTCCTATTTTGACCTTACCAGAGGAGGGTGTTACCTTCACGGTGTATTGTGATGCTTCTAGAGTTGGTTTGAGTGGAGTCTTGATGCAATATGGAAAAGTGATAGCTTATGCCTCTAGATAGTTAAAGACTCATGAGAAGAACTATCTCACCCATGACTTGGAATTGGCGGTCGTTGTGTTTGTGTTGAATCTATGGGGGCATTACCTTTATAGGGTTCATTGTGACATCTTCATTGATCATCGTAGTCTTCAGTATATTTTCAACCAGAAGGACCTGAATTTGAGGCAAAGGAGGTGGATTGAGCTTTTAAAGGATTATGACTTGACTATCTTTTATCACCCAGGTAAGGCTAATATGGTAGCAGACGCTTTGAGTAGGAAGACTTCTAGTATGGGGAGTCTTGCAGCTATCCGGGTTGAGGAGAGACCCTTAGCTAGGGATGTTCAGAGGTTAGTCAATGAGTTAGTGAGATTGTAGATTTCTGAGGATGGCAGTGTGCTTTCTTATTTTGAGGCTTGTTCTTCCTTTATGAATCAGACTAGGAGTCGCCAATTTGAGGATGAGAGGCTATGTCAGATTCGTGACAAGGTGGTGAAAGGGAAGGCTAGGGAAGCCAAGCTTGATTTTGAGGGCGTATTGAGGATTGGGGGTAGGATTTGTGTACTTAAGGTGGGTGATTTGATCAGATTGATTCTTGATGAGTCCTATTATACTAGATATTCTATTCACTTGGGGATAACTAAGATGTACCATGATTTGAGTCAGCATTACTGGTGGTGCAGTATGAAGAGGGATATTTCGGAGTTTGTGGCCAGGTGTTTGGCATATCAACATGTCTAGTGTCAGCACTTGAGGCCAGGTGGAGAGCTTTAGAGGATGCCCATTCCCGAGTGGAAATGGGAGCACATCACCATGAGCTTCATAGTTGGCTTACCTCCCACAATTGGAGGGTTTGATTCTATTTGGGTAGTAGCGGACCGCTTGACCAAGTCCGCTCACTTTATTCCTGTTAAAGTGAGGTTACAACTGAGAAGTTGGTTCAGATTTACATAATTCAGATAGTGAGACTTCATGGTGTTCCGATGTCTATTGTATCGAATCGTGGCTCGTTGTTTACATCTCGTTTTTTGAAGGCCCAACTGCATGGCTTGGGTACTGGACTAGATTTAAGTATAATTTTTCATCCTTAGACAAATGGTCAGTTAGATAGGACTATTTAGAAGCATGAGGATATACTTAGAGCTTGTGTGGTTGATTTTTGTGCCAGTAGGATCAATATTTTTCCTTGGCAGAGTTTGCTTACAACAACACTTATCATTCCATCATTCAGATGGCCCTTTTTGAGGCATTGTATGTGCGGAGATGTAGATCACTAATAGGTTAGTTTGATTCTGTTGCGATTGATAGCCTTGAAATTGATTTGCTTAGAGATGCCATGGAGCAGGTTCTCTTGATTCAGAGTAGACTATTGACAACATAGAGTTAACAAAAGAGTTATGCTAATATGTGGGTTAGACCATTGGAGTTTATGGAGATAGACCGGGTTTGGTTGAGGATTTCACCCATGAAGGGTGTTATACAACTTGGGAAGAAGGGCAAGCTCTACCCTAGGCATATTTTCCCTTTTGAGATTCTTGAGCGTATGGGAGAAGTATCTTACAGACTTGTCTTGTCACCTAGTTTGTCTTTAGTTCATCTTGTGTTTCATGTATCTATGTTGAGGCGCTATGTTCCCAATGATTCTCATATGTTATCCCTTTATTCGGTGAAGTTGAGTTCAAATTTGACCTATGACAAAGAGCCCGTCTCTATTTTGGGTTGGAGGTTAGGAAGTTGAGGACCAAGGAGATAGTTTCAGTGGTGCCACCGGCCCATGAGTGAGGCTACTTGGGAGATAGAGTCTGATATGTGGTCCCAATATCCTCATCTTTTTTAGACCTGAGGTATATTTTCTCTCCATATGTTCGAGGATGAACATTATTTTTAGTGGTGGATGGTGTAATGACCTTGAAGGTTATATCTGGAAATTTCACTCAAATCATTATTTTGCATCTTCGGAAAGCTACTTCAGGTCATTTTTGGCTGAGTTCAAAAGTTGAATTTCAAACATCTTGGTAAAAGTTGGAGTTTTGCAAAAGAAAGAGTTTTTAAAGGCTTAAGTTTGAAAATTTTGAGTTTCAGAGCCATTTTGAGTTTCTTGTGTCGGAATCTGATTATGTCAATTTTGTTAGCTCTAAAATGGCAAAACTGAACTTGCAGAACTGAATTCGGAGTTAGAATGAAGTTTTTGGACCCAAAGATGTGGTTTTAATTATTTTTTGAGCCAAGGTTTGACTTTGATCAATATTCAGAGTTTAGAAGCTCATATTGAAATTCTGACAGTTCCAGTGGTTCAGGATGGTCAAACTAACCCTAGAAATGGTCTCCTAACAATTTTAAAGTTTTCAAGGGTAGTTTTGATATTTTAAGTTTTAAACTAGTTCATTAGAGTTCCATAGGTAACGTCGTAGAGGACTTAGAATCAAATTCTGATTATTTCGTTGAGTCTGAATTGTTGTTTTTGGTATGAATACATATTTGGTTTATGATATTCTGATTTCAGATAAGTTTTGAGTGCCTATTCCGAGTTTGATTCTAGTTGTGTTATTGTTGGTGTGGGCGACCATTCTTCTCTGCGTTCGCGGAGGTCAGGAGTCCTAACACTCCGCGTTCGCGAGAGTTTAATCCGCGTTCGCGCAGGTCATTCAGGCACTCATCTGGGTTCGTGAATAATGGGACCGCATTTGCAGAGATCTTTTTAGACCTGAACCAGTGAACATTTTAAAGACGTGTTTTAGATCTATTTCCACCATTTTCAATATTCCGAGCTTTGTTTGAGGGAGGGATTTCGAGTTTTATCAGAGCAAATTGATTGGGTAACTATTTTCTAACCCATTTCGTTGATTTCCATTGGTTAAATTATGATTCTTACTTATAATTTTGGTATTTTAATGGTGGAATTTGGGAATTTTTCGGACTTTGATTCCTAAATTTTAATTGATGATTCCTCCCTCATTTTAGCTCTATTTTCAAATTGGTTTAACCCATAAATTATTATTGCGAGGAGAATGTTTTATATAAAAATCTCTAGATTTCGACTACTTTTTTGCCATGATATTTTTTACTATTTTTCCCTTTTCACCTGAATTGATCAATTTTAGTGCCATTAGATTCCTTATGTAATTATGATGCTATATTTGGATATATTGTGATGTCTCAAGTGTGAATTTTAGGGGAAAAGCTTCGATTATCTCTTGATTTGGGCTACTAGTTGAGGCAAGTAGAATTCTAAACCTTGTTAAGTTTATTGAACATTATATCTCCTATTTGTACGGTTTGAATAGATGGAATACTTGTGGCTGATTGAGTTATAATTGATAAATAGTAAGAACTTGATAAATTGTGAAGTTGGTATCCATGACTTGAAAATGGGAAATTTGGAGATTTCATACTTGTTGCCTTGTGCTACGATGTTGGAAATTACTTGTGATATGAGGACATATGTGACACCCCATAGCTATATTCTTACATGTACCTATGTTTGAAGATTCATTCTTACATGTGGGATGTGTATTAGGGTCATAAGAGATTTCTAGAACTTAGCCGAGTTCAAAATTTTCCTATAAATTGAGTTTCTAGTGTTAGATTATACAAGAGTCAATTTTAAATGATCTTAAGTCTTAGAACACAAAGAACTAGGTGGCACATACCTACCAAATTAAAGTTCTTTGAATTAGCTCACCAACGCAACTAATTTCACCTCATTTGGAGTTCGGAGTTAAACGTTTTGATCATTTTACTAAAAACTGTCAGAACAAAGTTGAACTACAAAACCTATTATGGGTCATGGATTGAAGTACGACCGGTCTAGTATCTCATGGAAAAAAGTCTTGAAAATCAATTTTTGAGCCCTATATTCTATGGAACTATCTATGGGTTATAAAGGAATCTACGAGCCATAGATTGGTCTCATGGAATCAATCTAGAGGCCTCAAAATTTACCCAAAAGTTTATGAAATTACTCCTACGAGTCATGGAAGTTTCTACGGGCCGTAACTAGGCTTGTGGACGACTTTTGACAACTTTTTTGAAAGTGTTATTTTGGCCTTTTTCCATCCTTTTAAAGCCTAAACTTGACGTTTTTATACCTAAACAAGTCTTAAAATATATCAGTTCACCTTTTTCACGCTAAAACACATCCTCTAAACTTAGAGCAAGGTTTCAAGGGAGAAAAAAGCTAGGGTTTGAAGTGAGAACTTGAGAATTCTTCTAAACTGTTCCAAGCTTAAACTTTCATGTATGTAAAGCTAACCAAAACATGGGTTATGTTCTTCCATGTGCCCCATAACCCGAATTGATGGAGTTGTGAATGAATTGAGTCTCCCATAATTATTTCCTGAAGATTTTCCTTAAATCCTGATGTATAACTGTATAATCTTGCATGAAATTACTATTTTATGAATTAAATATTTGAAATTAACTGATTTTACTTTCTAGATGAATCCTAGAATGAATTCTTGTTATTTTTGCATATTACACTTAAATGGGTATGCATGAATATAAATTGAGCCTAAAGAGTCTATAGAATTCTTGAATATTTTAACTTTGTTTTTGTTTGCCTAAATGCCATGAGTTCGAATGATGTATGATTGAGTATTTATGAGTCAAGAGCTGAACCTTAACAAAATGTAACCTAAACGATAATGGTTAATGTGATTAATTGAGTTGACAAATGTCCAGTGAGACTAGCTGAACGATTAACGATAGGGTTGATGTCTTATGAGCATGTTGAGTCTTGGGAGGAGTATTGAGCACTGAATTAAGTAAGAGTAAGTCCAGCTTGAACTCAATAACTACGTGGCCAGCGTAGGAGAGGATTGAATCGTAAAAATGAATGTTTCCTATTATCCCAAAGGAGAACTTGATGTTATTATTGTGTATCCACTAATAGGATATCCTTTACCCTGGCAAGGTATTGGATGGATATGACAACTATATCGCTTTATTATATCATCACCGGCTCATAGGTGATGGTTGTCGGTTAGAGAAACTCCCATATAGGTCCTTGATAGTACTCTGAGTGGATTGGATTAGATGGTATATAAGTAGTCATTGTATAAACTGTATTCTTACTTTAGACTCTTGACTTGATGATTGACTTCCCTACTTCTTGAGTTGAGCTATTTTGAGTTGATGTTATTATACCTTTACATGTTTCATTCTGCCATTTTACATACTCATACATTTCACGTACTAATATCTATTTGGCCTACATCTTTTCATGATGCAGAGACAGGTACTAACGGTCATCGACAGGCTCCCCGTTGAGGACCTATTTGCATCTAGCTGATTGGTAAGTCCTCCCCTACTTTTGGAGGGTATCATGTTTTATCTTCTAGCTTTGAGTTTAGATTTTCTATTTTATTTTGAGGTAGCCATGGACCTGTCATTGACACCATTTAGTATGATGTTTAGAGGCTTCATAGGCTAGACTGTCGAGTTGTGATTGGATGTTATTTTGTCTAGTTTTCTTTCATACTAGTCTTATTTAGTTAATGGATAGATTGTTTGGCCTTTGACCTTTGATTATTATTTTGATATTGCTTTTCATTGACTATTTCTAAGTTATTGATGTCTTCCACTATTAGATTGTGATTTAACAAATGTGATGAGGTCGAGTGGTTCGCTTAGGGGTTAGCAATAGTATATTAGTGCCGACCACGCCAAGGGTACCCTTTCGAGGCATGACAAACTTGGTATCAGAGCACAGAGTTCACGTGTCCTAAGGAGTCTATGAAATCGTATCTAGTAGAGTCTTATTTATAGGTGTGTTATGTATCACACTTTATAAGTAGGAGGCTATAGTACATTAGGAATTGTTACACTTCTCTTGTATTCTGAGTTCGTGCGATAGAGTTTAACTCTATTAAAGTATCTATCTAATTCGTGCATTAAGCATTTGTAGACCATTCCTCCTAAGCGACCACCACCTTAAGAGTTCTTCAACCTCTAATGTTGTATATCCCCCACCAGAGGTGATAACTTATGTAGAGACGAGGGGTCGATGTCGACCAATTAGAGCCACCGGTATTCCACAAGCACCTACTACTCCACCTGCTCCTACTATAAAAGCTGATTTTAAAGTAGCTATCACTATGCTCACCCAACTGGTAGCTACTCAGAGTGGGAACTAGAGATCACAGGCTCCTAAGTCTAGCTCCCAAGAAACAACTACTGCAACCAGACTTAGGAACTTTCTGAGGATAAACCCACCAGTCTTCAAAGGGTCTAAGGTTGAGGAAGACCCTAAAATTTTATTTATGAGATGTGGAAGGTGTTGAAAGCTATGGATGCGATTGAGATTGAGGGAGTTGAACTTGCTTCCTATCAACTTAAGGATGTGTACAATATTTGGTACAATTAATGAGAAGAGAGCCGATGTGAGGATGTTGAGCTTGCCATTTGGGATGATTTTGAGAGTGCCTTTCTTCATCACTTTTTTCTACGAGAGTTGAGGGAAATGAAGGTAGAGGAGTTTGTCAACTTGAACGAAGGGATGACTGTCAAAGAATATAACCTCAAGTTCATACAGCTATCCAGGTATGCTCCAAAGATGGTCCCTGACATGAGATCTAGAATGTAAAAGTTCATATCTAGCTTGCGCAAGTATGTGAAAAAGGAGTGCAAAGCAACATTGTTGATTCCGGGCATAGACATCTCTAGAGTTATGGTCTATGCACAAAGCTTTAGGAGGATGAAAAGAGGGATTAGGAGGACCATTTGAGCAAGAAGGCTAAATCAGCAGGGCATCAACCTAGTTAGCATAAGCAAAGTAAGGGGGACAAGTCCTATTTTCAAAAGAGATCTTCCAATTATTCACCATCCTCAGTAAGTGCACCAGCTTCGAGTGATAGGTATGATCAGAAGTCTTAGGGCTATCGGAATACCAGATCTCAAGGTTCTTAACCCCAAGCAAGTGTGACTCAATGTTCGAGGGGGAAACCACCATTTGGCAAGTGTGGAAGACTCCACCTAGGTGAGTACCGTGAGGACACACATTCTTGCTATAAGTGTGGACAGACTAATCATTTCCAGAATGAGTTTCCAATGAGAAGGTAGGGTAAGGGAGGTAATAAAGCTCAGTCTTTGATAGCACAACCAGCCAATGGTAATTAGAGAGGTGTTGCTACTAATACGGGCGAGGGTACAAACCATCTGTATATGATGGGCAATTGACAGGATCAGGAAGTTGCACCAGATATTGTCACGAGTATGTTTCGAGTCTTTTCTCAAGATGTATATGCCTTGCTTGACCCAGGTGCCACTTTATCATTTGTGACTTCATATGTAGCTAATAAGTTTGAGATTCTTCCTGAATATCTTTTTGAGCCTTTTAGTATTTCTACTCCTACTGGTGAGCCTATCATAACCGAAAGGGTTTATAGAGATTGCATAGTGTCTATTTATCATAGGGATACTTTATTGATTTTATTGAGTTAGAGATGGTTGACTTCGATGTGATTCTTGGTATGGACTATCTTCATGCCTGTTATGCCTCTGTTAACTGTAGAACTCAAATAGTCAAATTCCAGTTCCTAAATGAGCCTATTATATAGTGGAAGGGTATTTTTGCAGTGCCTAAGAGTAAGTTTATTTCCTAACTTAGGGACAGAAAATTAATCTCTAAAGGATGTATCTATCACCTCATGCGAGTTAAGGCGGATGATGTAGAGTCTCCACCTTTAGAGTTAGTTTTAGTTGTCAATGAGTTTCCTGATGTCTTCCCTAATAATTTGCTTGGAGTCCCTCCTGATAGGGAGATCGACTTTGGGATTGATGTTCTCTCTGATACTCAGCCTAGATCTATTCTTCCATATAGAATAGCTCCCGTCGAGTTGAAAGAACTGAAAGAGTAGTTGAGAGATCTCTTAGCTAAGGGATTTATTAGGCCGAGTGTCTCTCCATGGGACTCTCCTATCCTATTTGTTCGAAAGAAAGATGTTTCCCTCAGAATATGTATAGATTATCGCCAGTTGAATAAGTTGACCACTAAGAACAAATATCCCCTTCCAAGAATTGGCAACTTGTTTGACCAACTTTAGGGTGCTACTGTTTTCTCCAAGATAAACCTTAGATCAGGCTATCACCAGTTGAAAGTGAGAGAATGTAACATCTCAAATATGGCTTTTCGAACCCAATATGGTAACTTTGAGTTTCTAGTAATTTCCTTTGGATTGACCAATGCTCCTGCTGCTTTCATGGACTTGGTGAACAGAATATTCAGACATTACCTTGATATATTGATGATTGTATTCATTGATGACATATTGGTGTACTCCAGAGATGAGGAAGACCATGTCGATCACCTTCGAATTGTTCTTCAGATGCTCAAGGACAGTGAGTTATTTGAAAAATTCTCCAAGTGTGAGTTTTGGCTCAAGTCCGTGGCTTTTCTAGGACATATTATTTTGGGTGATAGTATTCGAGTAGATATGAAAAAGATTGAGGAAGTAAAGAACTAGCCTAGACCTACCTCTCTAACTGACATAAGAAGTTTTTTGGATTTGGCTGGTTACTACCACAAATTTGTTGAGGGATTCGCTTCTCTATCCTTTCCATTGACTAAGCTGACTCAGAAGAAAGCTAAGTTCTAGTGGTATAATGAGTGTGAGAAGAGTTTTCAAGAGTTGAAAACCAGATTAATGACTACACCAGTTTTGACTCTACCTGAGAGGACCGATGGTTTTGTGATCTTCTAGAGTGGGATTGGGATATGTTCTAATGCAAAGAGATAAGGTCATAACATATGCTTCCAGAAAACTTAAGAACCATGAGAGGAACTATCCAACTCATGACTTAGAATTAGCTGCAGTGGTGTTTGCACTCAAGATTTGGTGCCACTATTTATATGGAGCACATGTCGATGTATTCACCGGCCACAAGATCCTGCAATATGTATTCACCCAAAAAGAGCTTAACTTGAGGCATAGGAGATGGATTGAGTTTCTCAAAGACTAAAACATGAGCATCCTCTACCACCCAAGTAAAACTAATGTGGTTGTTGATGCTCTTAGCAGGTTATCTATGGGAAACACCGATCATGTTGAAGAAGAGAAGAAATAGTTGACTAAGAAAGTGCACGGATTGGCGCGATTAGGAGTTTAACTAGATGAATCTGGTGAAGGTGGAATACTTGTGCATAACAGGTCTATATCATCTCTTGTGGTGGAGGTTATTCTAATTGAAGGAAGATGTAGATAAGTAGAATGTAATAACATTCTTCAAAGGGAGAGATGGAGTGTTGAAATACCAAAGTAGATTGTGTGTTCCAGATATTGATGGTATTCGAGAAAGGATCCAGGTAGAAACCCATAACTCTAGATATTCTATCCATCCAAGGTCTATCAAAATATATCGCGACTTGAGAGAGGTTTATTGGTGGAGTGGGATGAAGAAAGACATTGCAAACTTTGTTTCTAAGTTCCCAAACTGCCAATTAGTAAAAGTTGAGCACTAAAGGCCATGCGAAGTAGCCCAAAATTTTGAAATTCTAGAATGGAAGTGAGAGTTAATCAATATGAATTTCATCATAGGCTTACCGATATCTCACAGACAACATGATTAGATCTGGGTGATTGTTAATAGGATGACTAAGTCAGCCCACTTCTTGGCGGTAAAGACTACTAATACGATAAAGTACTATGCCCACTTGTATATCTGAGAGATTGTTAGATTGCATGGAGTTCCTTTGTCCATCATATCAAATAGAAGAGCTCAATTTACTACCTAATTCTAAAAGTCCTTTCAGAAAGGCCCTGGTTTAAAGGTAAACCTTAGTACTTCTTTCCACCTTCAAACCGATGGATAGGCAGAGCATATGATATAGAACTTGGAGGACATGTTGAGAGCATGTGTCATCGACTTCAAAGGTAATTGGGATGACCACTTGCCTCTGATTGAGTTTGCCTACAACAATAGCTTTCATTCGAGCATCCAAACGGCTCCTTATAAAGCCCTCTATAGGAGGAGATATAGATCGTGGATTGAATGGTTCGAAGTAGGTGAAGCAGGGTTGATTGGACCAAACTTGGTACACTATGCTATGGAGAAAGTAAAGATCATTCGAGAGAGATTGAGAACTACACAGAGTCGCCTGAAGTCCTACACTGATGTTATGAGAAGGGACCTAGAATTTGAAGTAAATGATTGGGTATACTTGAAAGTATCACCCATGAAAGGTATAGTAAGATTCGAGAAGAAAGGAAAGTTGAGTCCTCGATACATTGGTCCCTACCAAATTGTGATGAGAGTGGAAAATGTAACTTATGAGTTGGAGCTACCATAAGAGCTAGCAGCCATCCATCCAATCTTTCACATTTCTATTCTTAAGAAGTGTTTGGGAGATCCGTCCTTGGTTGTGCCGGTTGATAGCATTGGAGTAAAGGATAGTTTGAGTTATGAAGAGATCCTGGTCCAATTCTTTGATCATCAAGTTCACAAGTTAAGAACTAAAGAGGTCGCGTCTGTAAAAGTATTGTGGAGAAGTCAATATGTTGAAGAGGACACATGGGAAGTTGAAGAGGATATCAAGGCTAGATACCCCCACCTATTCGTGCCTCCTAATGATGAAGTTGACAATAATAATTCATTCCTATTCTCTTAGTTACTTTTCAATTGTTGAGTTGAGTTCTTATCTCTTAGTTGATACCCCTCTCGAGTCTATGAGTATTTAAGTAAGCATGTCTTTAATTGTATTCGTGCCTAATGATGATGTTAGAAATATTCTTTCAATTCTAAATCATGAGTTGAAGTTGATTTCTGGAGTATGAGTATTCGAGTATCATAGTATTTGAGTTCTTGATAATATTCCTGCTTGAGACGTGTCACGACCCGGATAAGGGGGATAGGTGTGACATGGCGAAGGAGAACCCTAGAGTTCTCGATCAAGCCATCATAGCACCATCACACACATCATCGGTTCGGAAGAGCGGAAGTAAACACATAACATGTAAGTTCTAAGGGAATCGGGGCTTTGGACTCAAGCTATGGGGATGTTGCTGGGAAGGGAATAAACATGATTTCCCATAGCACATAACAGTTATCTCTAAGGGGAAGGTAAGTAGGACTCAAGCTATGGGGGCACACCGGGGTTATGGGACTTTTCACATAAGCACATAATCAAATACAATCCCAACATCAAGTCATAAGCATAATCAATACCATTTCCATAATCAAGGCTCACAAACGATAACATCTCAATAGTCATAAAATCCATCAAAATTACAATCTAATGTATAAGAGTTTAATTTGTCCAACAAGACTCTACATAAGATAAACGGGGCCTCGACATAGTTTGAGGCTCACCCTCAATACATAAGTAAAGAAAAGGAAGAACAACACTAGGTAGATAGAAAGTGACTATTGCCCTTGAACAAAAGGGCTCACCACAAGCAAATGGCTTCAAGAGGATTACTCGTCGTGCAAAGGTAGATGGAAGTCGTTGCCGACACCTACATGGTTAGAACATGTAGACAAGAGTATGGGTTAGCACAATAAAGCACTAAGTATGCGGGCATGCAAATGCA
>JBCEWC010012829.1:0-15559 GCA_038996855.1 Solanum aculeatissimum | reverse complement strand
GATTTCATAAACTGGACAAGTATTGTTGGACATCCTAAAATAATATAGGGGCCAAGTAAAGATGGACAGAGGGAGTACCTTATAATAGAAAGTTAATCAAGTTGGTTTGCCTAATACCTTAATTATGCTCGATAGCTATAGTTTGGGTAATTACATTTCGTAACTATAGTTATAGCAGTGTTTGTATAATTCACGCAACATTTGTATAATTCACTATACAATTCACAATTTTTGTATAACATTTGTATATTTCGCTATACAATTCGTACACAATGCACAGTGTTTATGTATTTCGCTATATAATTTGATTCGTGCACAACTTTTGTATAATCGCACACAACGTTTGTATAGATCGCGCGAATTATATAAAACTTAAACTGTAATTACATCTAGATGTTTGTTGCGAGCTACGAGTTGTAATTAATTCAAACTATAACTATGTTAGCTAATAACTAGTATATGTTTGCTTATCCGCATAATTTTTTTTAATTTTTACCGAGAGAATAATTTTCTCTTTAATGGACCTTATGTGACGTGAATATGGATTAATCAAACTCAAAACATATATCAAACACCGAATAAAAAAAACTATTTCTACAAAAATGTAAAATATCAAATAACTTATAAGTATTAATTATGTACAATATTAAAACAGTAACTTAGAATTAGAATTATTTCCTTCAATTTCTTTGAAGTTGCAAAATACTACATACTATTACCTCTCGTTAATTAAAGATCTCGAATTTGAATTTTGATTATATATTTAAAAAAAAATTATTTGTGAGTATGCCGATTATTAGTGGATGAACTAATTTTCCTCCGTTAAATAAGTCTAATCGAGATTTCAATATGAATATTAAACATCAAATAAAAAATAATTATTTTAGTCTGAAATAGAACAGGAAACCCCATCAAATTAGTTAACGACTTTTGATGACATGATCAAAAAATTCATTTAATCAAAATCACATATATGAACATCGAACATCAAACATCCAAAAAAATTTAAAAAGACTAAATAAAGAAATATAGGAGAAAGACATAAAGACAATAAAAGAATCTTTTTAAAGAATTTGATTAGTACAAGTAAAGTTTAACGGTGAGAACTAAAAAAGAAAATACTTTAAAGGAAATATTCTATTACAAAATATATTAAATAAGGAATAAATAAATTCCAATTGAACAAAATAAAGGCAAACAAAATTCAAAAAAAAAAAAATTAAATTGAAAAAAACATGTGTCCAACTTTGAATATTTTATTATTGATGCTATTATTCACCTTTTCCTCCAAAAAGATTTTATTTATTTATTTTTATCTTTTGAAAGTATGTCAATGAAGTAATATAAAAATATGGAATTTACACCTAAATATAGTAATTTATTAATTAAATGATAAACCAAGATGTATTTTGGTTTAAAAGACTAAAATATAATTAATTTTTCATTTTTATCTTTACTATTAATGTGGAGGAGAGATTAATATGATTAAAGAAATTACCCCATAAATAAGGATAATTTAATAAATTACCTTCTTAGATAAAATTAACTTTTTTCCAAATTAATTTTTTATAGGTAATACAAACATACATGTTTAAACTTAATCTTAACTGGTACGTAAGCATCTCAACTTCGAGAGTGCACTTCTAAACACTTCAATTTGATCTCAATTACTGACTAAACACTTTAATTTATTTTTTATTTTGTCTTGTAGACACCTTGTTTCTGATGTGAAATATGAATTTTGAACGTATTTAATGATTATTTTGTAAGCTGCAGTTTTTAACTAACACAATAAAGATGTGTTGAGATATCTAGATCTAGATATGCACACTCAAAATTAAAATATCTATTTACCAGTTAAAATAAAATTTAAGTATCAATTCATATATTTTATCTTTTTTTTTATAATATCATATTATCTCAAACTCTTACAAGTTGTCTAATCTAAGTTGTAATAACTCTTTACTTTCAATATCGTATTCTTGTTAGATTTTCTAAAAATACAATATTTTAGGAGAATCTGACACACACACATGTTGATATTTTTAAGAGTCTGAATAATATAGATTACTGTAATAAATCTTTAAAATTTTGTCTCATGTGCTCATCAATATTTTTGAAAAAGTATAACAACATATCGAATAAAATCTCACTAGGGGGTCTAAAGTGGATAAAATGTACGCATACTTTATTACTATCTCATAAAGATAAAGAAATTATTTTCAAAAAACACTCATATTAAAAATATCACGTCTCAAAATAGATATTTTTAAAAGGTACGAGCAACATAAATTAGGTAGAAATTTTATAACAATAATATAAATGGAGAAATAAGAGACCAGATGTTGACAAATTTCATGTCACTGTTTGTTAATGTGAAGATTTTCTTCCTATTTTACAAAAATATAGTACACAACCTTTGAAGTCTCATACAAGTTCTGTCTGTTTCTCTCTCTTCTTCTTGATTTTCCCCTCACTCTCTCTCTAAAAAAAAAGCTTTCTTTCTGAGAAATTGTGTGGCCCCAGCAGATCAAAATCTCCAATCTTTTTTCAGTTTTATGAGGATCTGAGCTTCTTCAATGGTGTTATCAAACTACCCCTTTTGTTCTTTCCTTCTAATTCTTTCTTAATTTCGATATTTTTTTTTTTTAGTCCGTCTTAAAAAGTGACACATAAAATGAGACAGACGGAGGGGTGTTACTTATCATATACTATTTATTATTTTGTCTATTTTTGTTCCTATGCTTCTCTCTTCTTGTGGGGTTCACTCAATTCTCCATGATTCTTGAATTGTTGCTAAGTGTTGTTCATTGTTCAAGAGGTGTTTCCTAGATGTGGAGTTGAGGTAAATTCTTGTATATTTTACTTTTTTTTTTAATTTTTTTAATTTTTTAGATTTATTCTTATTTGACTTTAAAGTCTCAAGAACAGAATATTTCTATGTTTTGTTTTGTTTATTCTATGGGTAATTGTGTTTATACTTTTTCTTATGGTGTATAAAGTATGTCTTATGTTATTTGTAGATTTGATGAAGTTGAATTTTATTTGGGATCTTTATTGTGGCTTTTATGTTTGTGATTTCTGCTTTATTTACTCTAACAAGTGAAAAAGATTGGAACTTTGTGGCTTATAAAGTGATTTGTTTTGGGTAAAGGTTTAAACTTTAAATTGTATGAGTAAAGATTGAAACTTTATTAGAAGAAAGTCATTAAAATCCAATTTAGATAATTCATGGTGAGAGTGGAGTAAATTAAAATTCAATTTATGTGCTATTTAGAAGATTGGTTGTTTGTGTTCATTAGCAGATTATGATAATCGGAGAGCGAGGATTATCGTGTTGATTAGAGATGAATTTGTTGAGTAATTGCTATCTTGAGTACTGTTTGTTGTCTGGTTTGTTTCATCTCGTGTCGTTGGGCACTACATTGTGGTGCTAATTGATGATGGACAAGACTAGTTGGTTTCTCGTTGTTGTATGGTATAGGGAGTAATTAATTTTAGGTCTTGAGAAGTTGTGTGTGAACACAACTTTAACCAAATAGTAATTGAAAATGTCCACGGAAGTTTCGTGTGTTGTTGAAAGTGTGCTCTAGGAGAAAAAAGAGTCAGGATTTTTGTGATGCGTAGAGACAAATTTCTTGATTAATTGCAATCTGGATCACTGTCTGTTGTCTTGTCTGTTTCATTTTGTGTCCATGGGCACTACATTGTGGTTCTAATTGATGATGGACAAGACGAGTTTGGTTCCTCGTTACCCTATGCTATTGGGAGCAATTAATTTTAAGTCTTGAAATCTGTGTGTGTGAACATAACTTTAAAAAAACACTAGTGATTGAAAATGTCCACGGAAGTCTTGTGTGTTGTTGAAATTGCTCTTTACGAGAAAAAAACAGTTAAGATTTTTTCCACATGTTGCTCGTGAGAATCGTGCAGTGTGCGTGCAGTACTTGGTAGAAACATAGTTATCTTTTGATGCTGACTACATTTTCCTGTATCTAAGAATTGTCAAGTGTTAAGCTTAGCAAAAGAGTACAAAAGAGAAGTCCACGCATTCACACGTTGCGTGCAAAGTCTTCTACTTTGGAGTTAATCTTACACATGCTAGCCAACGCCATTAATTTGTAATCTATACAACCATTTTCATTGAAATGTTAACAAAACATTAATTGCCGATTTATGTAAAGGGAAAGCCATTGAAGTTAAGCTTTCGAAAAATATACTTGAAGCAGGATAGTTTTTTCCGTTTCCTCTTTATGGAAAAAAAAAATTCGAAAGAGTCTTCTTTAGGAGAGTATCTATAAAATTGATCTTCTCTTCATAAAGTTGTTCAAGGCGTCCTGGTATTCTTGTTTCTGTCTTCATTAGTAGATTACGGTAATTGGAGAGTTTTGGATTTTGGTGCTGCTTAGAAATAAATTTCCAAATTAATGGCAATCTTGACACGCGTCCATTGTCTTGTTTGTTCCCTCTTGTATCCTTGGGCACTACATCGTGGTTCTAATTAACGACGGTTAAGACAAGTTGGTTCCTCTTTACAGTATACTATAGGGAGCAATTAATTTTAAGTCTTGAAACTGGTGCGTGTGAGCACAATTCTAACAAAACAGTAATTGAAAATGCCCACGGAAGTCTCATGTATTGTTGAAAGTGCGTTCTAGGAGAAAAAAAGGTTAGGATTTTTTTCCCACATGTTGCCCGTGAGAATCGGGCAGAGTGCGTGCAGTACTTGGGCTTCTCTCGTGCAATTTGTCGTTTGAAAATCATGATGGCAAGGTTTCTAAGAAGGAATTATTTTACTTGGTAGAAACACAGTTATCTTTCAGTGCTGACTACATGCTCCAATACCTAATAATCATTGCATGTTAAATTTGACGTAAGGGAAGTACATTGACTAATTAGTCAAAAGAGGAATAGTTCATTAACTATCATTTTCCATTGTGATACATCTCTAAAGGTGGTTGTCATCTACTGTGGCTTTAAATAGAGAAAGTCGTCTTACGTTTTGTGAGTCTATTTTCCCTCTTCCCTCTATTCCTCCGCCCCCTCTCTCTATATATGTAAAAGAGCTTTTAAAGAAACAAGGTAAGAAAGAAATGGAGGAAGATATCATTGGTGATGCAGACAAGTGATTCTGTTTCTAACTGTACTCCATCACCTTTTACTATTTCTCGTATCATTTTGTCAGATATTTGATCATCTGCTTTCGTATCCTTACTTGAGTATTACATTGTTGTATTGTTTGATTCTATTTTGTAAGTAGCTTGATGTTAGTTAGCTAGGAGTTTTTCCCCATACTGCCGATGAGAATCGTGCAAAGTGCGTGCAATACTTGGGTTTCTCTGGTGCAATTTGTCCTTTGATGGTTAGGTTTCTAAGAATATTTTTAACAGGTCTATTTGGGATTATTTGTCTCGGTAGAAACAACAATTTTCTTTTGATGCTGATGACATGTTCCGGTATCCAAGAATTGGCCCGTGTTAAGCTTAGGAAGAAGTACACACGTTCACGCATAGCAGGTAAAGTCTTCTACTCCAGGAGATAATCTTGCATGTGCTGATCCAGCACCATTAATTTGTATTCTATTCAATCAATTACATGAAAATGTTAACTGTCCATTAATCGCTGATCTATGTAAAGAGAAAGTAATCGAAGTTGGCTTTTGAAAGATATACTTGAAGCAGAATAGTTTTTTTGTGTTTCTATTTTTGAAAAAAGAAAAGACAACCTGAAAATTGAAATAGTTATTCCCAGGATAATATCTATGCTATTGATCTTCTCCGCATAAAATTCTTCAAGGCGCCCTTCTGTTTTCATTAGTAGATTACATTAATTGGAAAGTTTCGGAATTCTGTTGCTTAGAGACAAATTTCCAAATTAATTGCAATCTTGACTGGTGTCCGTTATCTTGTTTGTTTCCTCTTGTATCCTTGGGCACTATGGTTGTAATTAATGACGGACACAAGAAAAGTTGGTTCCTCGTTACTGTATGCTATAGGAAATAATTAATTTGAAGTCTTGAAATGTATGCGTGTGAACATAACTTTAACAAAAAGTGTGTTCTAGGAGAAAAAAAAAAGCTAGGAGTTTTTCCCCATGTTGCTGGTGAGAACCGTGTAGAGTGCGTGCAGTACTTGGGTTGCTCTAGTGCAATTTATCCTTTGAAAATCGTGGTGGCGAGATTTCTAAGAATATTTTTAACAGGTCTATTTGGATTGTTTTACTTGGTAAACACAGTTATCTTTCAATGCTTGACTACATGGAAATGTTAATAAAGCATTAATTGCTGATATATGTAAGGGAAAGTGGTCAACGTTAGCTTTTGAAAGATGTTACTTGAAGCAGAATATTTTTTTTCCGTTTTCACTTTTGGTAAAAACCTAAAAAAGAGTTCATCATGATCGTATCTCTTCAATTGATCTTCTCTTCATAAAATTCTTCAACGCGT
Source organism: Solanum aculeatissimum (assembly GCA_038996855.1). Taxonomy (NCBI): domain Eukaryota; kingdom Viridiplantae; phylum Streptophyta; class Magnoliopsida; order Solanales; family Solanaceae; genus Solanum; species Solanum aculeatissimum. The sequence goes on along the minus strand of JBCEWC010012829.1, from coordinate 9,114 downwards.
TCTGATGTTCTTATTTCTGTTTTAGGATATAACCGATGGGATCGTCAATGAAGATATCCTCTGGTTGGCAAAAATAATTTGTCTATCTATGCAAGTTAGGGGTTCTCTAAAATTAGAGAATCTCTAATTCTCATACTTACCGGTACACGAACATACAAGTCTCAACGCATAACTAAAAGACTCTTGAGGAACACCGGACTTTGTGTAAGGTAACAACAACTAAGTCTTAAATCACTACTCGTGCTATTACTTATCGAAACTGTTATGTGTTTTTACCCAACTCCGCAATCATTTCAAGAAATTGTATGTCTACTGATGCAACTTCCTTTATGTGATTTAGATCTAAGTCCTCTTTTATTGTTTTCAATCATGGTGTTGCACCTGTAAACCGGTGCATATAGAGGTCTACTATGTAGTTTTCATGTGTAATGTCATGCTCGTTGCAGATTTTGTCTTTTAAATCTCCTGGAAGGCTAAGATTAGATATTTGAATTATCTGCATTCATATACCAAAGTCCTGTCTAATCTCGCTTAACCTTCATTTTGCTAAACGTGTTGGCCCTCTCAAAAGATTTACTGTACATAATGCCTACAGGAGTTTAAAATGCCATTGGTGTTTGCTGTAATGTGTTGGGATCATATGTTCGTAATACCTCAGTTCTGTTTCATCGTGGTCATCTTTTTAGAATAGTTTTGAAGTTTATTCAGAATAAACCGTTTGGTTTTCATTAAGTTCTTTGATGCCAAATCTTGGCAGGAATGGGAACACAAGTGCACTGTAAAGACTTCTTACCAAGCTATTACTCTATAAGGGACCTTAATGAGGATTCTAATAGCAGCAGTTGGCCCCTATTTCATGGAGATAAGACCTTACCAAACGGGCAATATTGTAATGGTTTCACGTCAAGGACTGTAACTGATGCATATCCAGGGTGTGATAAGGACATTCTAAAGCAGAAAATGCTTGAACACGAGGCCATATTCAGGAATCAGGTGATGCTTCCCTTTGTTTTCTCTTGTTCTTTTTTGAGAATTTAGTTGGAAATTTTGATTTTCAGTATGGTTCTTCATATCCTAACGCTGTGGTCTTTTGGACTCTCATGCTTCAAAATATCTTCATCTGCCATCGCCTCATGTCAACAGCGTTGCAAAATATACTTATGCAATGGTTTGCTTGTAGGTGGTGGAACTTCATCGCCTTTACAGAATTCAAAGGGACATGATGGACGAACTTAAAAAGAAGGAAATGCATAAACTTTGCTCATCAATGGAGCCATCATGTTCATCCAATCACGTAGGATCTCAAGTACCGTCTGAGGATGTCCGGAAATGGCCCATCACAAACTTTCCCTTGGAAAATTCTAGTTATACTAGACCATCTACATCTGGTACTGAAATTGTTAGTTCTCCTTTTAGTTCTTCAAAAGGGGATGGTGTACACCCCGGTCGAGTTCAAATGCAAAATGGTTATTCTTCGAAAGCCTCTGATGTTTTGGAGCCTAGGCCCTCAAAGGTTCGCAAAAAGTTGTTTGATCTTCACCTTCCAGCCGATGATTACATAGATACAGAAGAAGTTGGGCAGTTGCGAGATAATGCAGGATCTTTGCATCCTAGTTTTCCTGCTAATGGAAATTATGTAGTTCCTCAAGAGAGTGAAGCAAAATTGTTTCTTGGTGGTGGTGGTGCAAAAGGTGATAGCCGAAAAGATGCTTTGACATCCATTTCATGTTTGAGAAGCTCAATTGGGTTGGCTGACCTAAATGAACCAGCGCAGCTTGATGAAGTTACCAATCCTGTTGATTTTCTTGGTCATGATAACAATCATAAAGAGATTAGAAGCATAAATACTACTGCAAAATCAAATCAGCCGTTTGGCGCTTTGCCTTGGAATTCCAATTGTGCAAGCCGAAATGAGTCTTTAAGTAACCTATACAATCACAATAGAGGCAAAGAGAGGGAGTGGTTGGCTTCGGCATATGAAACAGGTAATAGTTCCTTCCGGAACTTATATATTACTCGAGTTTAGCCACTTCTGGAATTCATTTGTACCTATCTTGAGTTGCTTTAATTTGCAGGTAACATCAAAGGTAGCTCAGCTTCATTACCAAGAGGTCTTGAAGAAGACAAGATACCTGCAGCTTCCCATCAAGCACTGGTAATGATTAACAAAGCCTATCAAGCTCCGGGCACTCATCTAGTTCACCATATTAAGGATGGCTTTTGGAAAGATAGAACAGGACATAGTTTAGATATGTCTCACAGAAATGGTGAGCGGTCTAACTATACTCAAGTGGGACCATTTGTTACTTCCAAGATGGCTAGTCCATATCCATGTGCAAGCTCCTCTGAATTTAGCAGTTCGTGGCCGCACTCTGTCTCTTCTTGGGAGAAGCCAAATGGTAGCTTTACTCGGAGGTTATCCTCGCTGCATACGAACTCATTCTTCAATTCATCTGCAGCAGTTGGTAAGGGATCACAGTCATCTCAGAGCCAAATCGGAGACTGTTGGCACACCAATGGTAGCAGTTCTAGGTTGCGTCCAGTTTGTGCCGGTGAGCTACCCATCCGGAGTGGTTTCTGCCATGGGTCCTCATCTGGAACAAAAGAATCACCAATTCACATCTCTTCAGCTGCTGTTGACTCTTTGAGCTACATTAAGGGGGACCATTTTACATCTGAACGTTCCTCCAATAATGCATGCGAGAATTTTCTCCTTAGCTCTACTAACAATATGGATGTGAAATCTGCAAAAGGCTTCAACTTAAATGTTATAGCAACAAGTGCACTCAATGAGGAACCTCCCAGGCGAGATGTGGAGTTTGGTAATGAAAAGAGAAAGCGTCAAGACCCTGTGACAGTGTTGCCGTGGCTTAAAGCTAAAGCAAATGTTAAAACTGAGGGCGTCAATACTAGAATAGGTGGAACTTCAGCAAATTCAGGCTTTGACCAGGCTTACTCAAACTCTCCTTATTGCCAGAGTGATCCATCAGCTTTGGAACATCACCATGTGAAGACCACAAAAGAAGTGGGCGAGGCACGACATGTAAGAAAAATTCTTGGTGTTCCAATCCTCGACATTCCCATTGCTTCCAGAAATGAGTCGTCAGCATCACTTGTTTCCGCTTCGGCTAATCTTTGTTCCTCTCCTGAGAGAAAGACTACCAGACATGAGAGGAGTATGGTGATCGACATTAACGTGGCTTGTGACCTTTCTATGCTTGAGCCCGAGGAACCTGATGCTGTAGGAAAAATCGTTACTGAGAGAGCGATGGAGACAAAAACTGTCAACATCAGGAATCACTTCGATTTGAACTCATGTATTGCTGAGGATGAAGAACCAGTTTCTTCTGAAACCGATAAGGCCAATGTGAAGACTATTCTGGATATAGATCTGGAAGCCCCTGTAGTTATGGACACTGAACAAGATAATTTGACTGGAGACAACGATGACAAGCAACGTGAGGCATCTTTGCAGCAAACACAGGAGGAATTACTCAGGACTGCAGCAGAAGCAATAGTTGCCATCTCATCATCCACTCATTGCACCGCAATAGAGGAAACTCAAAGTGATCCGTCTGATGATCCTCTGGAATCTCTACGATGGTTTGTTGATGTGGTCTCTTCTTGTGCAGCCGAGCTTGATAGTACTCCGCCTGCTAAAGAAATTACAGGCAAGAACAACATGATGGTTGCACATAGTGCTTTTAAGGAAATAGATTACTTTGAAGCTATGACATTGCAACTAACAGAGACCAAGGAGGAAGATTACATGCCCAAGCCATTTGTTCCTGAAGTCCAAACAGTGGAAGATGCAGGGGCCAGTTCACTAACAAACCGACCACGAAGAGGGAATGCAAGGAGGGGAAGACAACGGAAGGACTTCCAAAGGGATATCCTTCCCGGTCTAGCTTCATTGTCAAGACATGAGGTGACCGAAGATATTCACATATTCGGAGGGTTGATGAGGGCAACAGGCCATACTTGGAACTCCAGTTTGACAAGAAGGAATGGGGCAAGAAATGGAGGTACTAGGGGAAGGCGGAAAAAAGTTGTGGACACCAGTACCCCTGCCCCTACCCCGGTGATGACCACAACAACGACAAGCTCTCAACTAATGCACCAGCTTAGTAACATTGATGCCAGTTTGGAAGATAATAAAAGCCTAACAGGGTGGGGAAAGACACCTAGACGCCCTCGGAGACAAAGATGCCCTGCAGGCAATCCTTCTGCTGTCCTGTTAACTTAAAACACAGTGCAGACGAGGCTATAATTTCATCCATTCTATCATTTATAGAGATGACATTAACCGATTAACGGATTTAGGGAGCTTTGTTTATGAATTACATGAGTGAATTTTTTAGCTACCTGGGGATTGTCATTGTACATGTCTTTGTTCTTGCCCCATAATTTGGAGCCCCCATTATTGTGTTTCTTCCATTGGATTCACTGACCTTATTTTCTGCAAGATGCTACATACTGTCTTGTGCTTTTAACATTTTATTAGTACTATTCAATGAATGTTGCTGGGCTTCCACATTCAGTGTAATTCCATAGGTGGAGTCTGACAAGGGTAATTACCTCGTGGAGGTATAGAGGTGGTTGTTGAAAGACCCTCGGCTCAAGTAACAGGACAAAATAGTTGATGGAAGCATAACAAAGACAAGGACCAATAACAACAACAAAATTATGCGATAATAGAAGCATACAAGATGATATAAAATAACAATAATTATAGGATAAGGAACTACGAGAATAATGTTGTTATTACTGATACGAACAAAGATGTTACTAACTCTATAATTGGAAGAATATAATTTCATACAAACGATTTTAACTTGTTTGAGATTGAGACGTAATAACCGAAATATCACATTTCTTTCTTGTTTTTGTTATTGCAATAAATAATAGTGACAACACCTTGTCTAACAGTCTTGTTGGAAAGATTTCATGTTTGGGCCTACCAAAGTACTTAGGTTGGACTATGTATTCAAACGTTGTGTCCATTATTTGGTTCACAACTTCACACTTAATTTCCTTTGTACCTAAAGGTAGGGACCATCACAAGAATAATAATTAAACAATACCGACGTGCTCAGTCAGTAATGGAGTCAGAAATTTAAAATAAATTCTTATACCAAAATAATTCGACAATTTATATATTTACAAGAATATTTATTCTTACCCTATTTACATATTTTAAAATTTTAATAAAAAAGATTCAATTGAACTCCACTTAAATACATAGCTTCAATACTCCTTCCAATTCAAAATAGTTGTCACATTTCGCTTCTAAAAAGTCAATTTGACTAATCTTTGGAACTAAATTAGATTAGATTAGTTCAATATTTCAAAATTAAAATCTCGATATCCAAAACTTATACCAAAAATATAGACTCTAATTCTTTTACAAGAAAGCTCTTTACACCAGAAATGAAAGGACAAAATACATTGAAGCTTAATTTTATGTAGAGTTGTGTTTGTCCTCAAAACACCTAGCATTACATGGTGAAAACTCATTTGACAACCAGCCAGGTTACTGCTACAATGTTGCTAACATGGGCTTTCACACTTGCATCAACTAGTTGGAAGATACAGCAAGGTTGTGTTTAGTCAGGTTTTCTTCAACAGTTCAAGTAGAACACACGATGCCATGCATCATCAAAATATGGATTATGGACTCTTATCTCAGGTCTCCATTTTCGTTTGTGTTCTGGTGTAGGGTAAAATATGCATTTCGTTCCATTTCTCATCGTTCTTAATTTGGCTTCAGACGACTTATGACTTTCATAGTCGTCATCAGGGCAGTCTCATTTAGCATAGTGTTGTCAGAAGTCCAAGGCAGGTTGGAGTTGAAAAGTCGGTTCTGTATCAAGTTTTTGGTCTATCCATGAGCACAGCTACTTGACAGAAGAGAATGCCAGTATCGAGCTCTGTAGCAGACATGATTCAGCATTGAGTGGCCGCTGAAGAAAATTTTCTGATGAACTAGAAACAGCTATGTAACCCTCTTGGCCAACTTTTGACAGATCAGCAATCATTTCCAGTTCATAGCCTGTAAAGGCAGCCCGGAGGACTAAGATTCCACTATGGACAGGGTCCGGGGAGGGGTCAGGCCATAAGGGTCTATTGTACGCAATCTTATCCTGCATTTCTACAAGAGATTGTTTCACAGCTTGAACCTGTGATCTCCTGGTCACATGACAACAACTTTACTAGTTACACCAAGGCTCTCCTTCCCCGTTCAGAGCCTGTATGAAATGAACATTGCACGTTCCCAGCTAATCAGTTCTTTACATCCAAAACAATGGAAACAGCTACTAACAGAACATCAATCCCAATGCAATAACCAGCCAAATCTATGAAATCATTAGCATGAGACTTCCCTTTATGCAAATGAAGTATGAGTCATTTGCTTTACGCTGGTATTCTTTTCTTATCTTCAATCATACTATAGCCATCGACCTTTTTTAAACCTAAATTTCGCATCTTTGACCTCACCATTCTAGATTCATTCCATTCTCCCCCTTCTGCATATATGTTGGATAACAAGGTATAGTAGCCAGTATCATCTGTTTGCATTTTTTCAAGCTTTTGTTGGATTATCTTGATAATATCCATTCTCTGGTGAATTCTACATCCATTTACTAGGGCACCCCAAATGCTAACATTTGCGGGAAATGGCATCGAAGTGATGACTTCATAGGCTTTATCAATATCACCAGCTCGACTCAGAAGATCAACTAGACATGAAAAGTGTTCTGGTTTGGGCTCAATGCTCAAGCTAATCATCAAGTTAAAGAAATATTTTCCCTCATCAAGATAACCAGCATGACTGCAAGCAGATAGAATATTTGTTAAAATGATGTCATTCGGTTTTATTCCACTATTTACCATTTCATGAAAGAGTGTGATGGCATCATCGATTTGACCGTGCGTTCCATAGCCACCTATCATGGCACTCCAAGATATTATGCTCCTTTCCAACATACTATCAAAAACCCTTCGAGCCATCCAGAGATCTCCACATTTAGCATACATATCTGTCAGAGCAGTATCGATATACATATCATGCCTCACACCAAAAATGATTAACTTGTGGTGAATCCATTTTCCCTTCTCCAGCCATCCTATAGCCGAGCATGCTTGAATTGCAGCTAAGAAGGTCACTTCATCCATTTTGCTCAAGTTTGCGTATATCTCATCAAAGAGACTGATAGCTTCACGAGATAAACCATTTTGGGTAAGTCCACACATCATTGAATTCCAAGTCACAACACTTCTTTCTTGTGTATTTTTGAATATCATGAGTGCATAGTCCACAAGTCCACATTTACTGTACATGTCAATCAGGGAATTCTGGACATACTCCGTTGAAAAGCCAGTCCTAATAACGTGGCTATGAATTTGACACCCAAATTCAGAAAATCCAACATCTCCAGAAGCTGAGAGGACACTTGCCAGAGTATACGAGTCTGGCAATATTCCTTTTCTCACCATATCCACAAAAAGCGTCAATGCCTTCTCAGAAAATCCTTCTTGCACATAACCTGATATGAGCATATTCCATGAGACGATATGTCTGTCTTGAGATGAACCAAATACCTTGTGGCAATCGCTTAGCTTGCCACAGTTAGCATACAAGTCAACCAAGGCTGAGCCTAGAAGATCACTGCCACAATCAAAAGCATTTCTAACTATAAAACCATGTACCGACTTCCCTTCCTTTAGCCAACCTAACCTAGCACAAGAACATAAAACAGCCATAAGAGTAACTTCATTGTATTCCACATTAGACTCATGCATCTCAACAAACAACGCCAACGCTTCATGATAGCAACCATTTTGATTGTAGCAGGACATCATTGCTGTCCATGTATAAGTACTCCTATCAACAGCATTATGGAAAATCAATTCTGCACTACACGCATCGCCACATTTTCCATACATCGCAACAAGTGAATTTATCAAAGACCCATCACTCTGAATATTCTTTCTCAATATATAACCATGAAGAGACTTTCCTACTCTCCATACACCCAACTCACCACAACCCTCAACTGCACTAAGCAAAGCCACTGAATCAATTTCAACATCTTCCTTAACCAAATCCCCAAAAATCTCCAATCCTCCTTTAGCTTGCCCATTACGTACATAGCTCGAAATAATCGAACTCCACGAAACAACATCTTTCACAGACATTTCATCAAACACTTTCCTTGCACAAACTGTCCACCCAAGTTCACCATACATACTTAACAACGCCGTCTCAACAATGGAATCCGACTCAAACCCACATTTCAAAATCCTTCCATGAACCTTTCTACCGACACCCAGGTCACCAATTGCAGAAATAGCCCTCAAGACTGAAGGGTAAATGAAACTACTGGTTTCAGATAGCTGACAAAGCATACTGTGGTAAAGAAAAATGGATTCTTGAAAGCAACTATTCCAAACATGGCATTTGATAATGACACCCCACATGAAGGAATCTGGATTTGGGAATGTGTCAAAAACGAGTCTTGAAGTTTTGAGGGAACCCATTTGGGAATAAGACTCTATAAGCTTGGTGGAAGCAAGTGGGTCTTTGCGGAAACCATTGATGATGAGATGTGCATGGAGTTGTGCTACTGATCTTGAGCTTGAACATGATCTGAACAGTGGCATATACTGTATCATTCTTGAATTTTTGTTCTTCAAGTTGGATGAGTTTCATTTTGGTAAGAGTTTTGGAGGGAGCATATTTGAGCTTATATTGGAGGAGCTCTTTATTTCTACAGACAATTGGAAGGAAAACATATTAGCTTATGGTGCTCTCACATAATTCTTATTTATTTTCTTAAATAATTTAATATTTTAAAAATCAATTAAATAGTTCAAAGAAAGTTAAAAAAAAAAAACTCGAAAAGTTTTGCATATGATTAAACGGTACTTTCACCTATCACAACCATTCAAAAAAGTCATAACCATTCAGAAAAGTCATAACCCTTCGAAAACATCACCCTTCAAAAAATTCACAACCCTTCAAAAAAATCTCAATCCTTCAAAAAAGTCTCAATCCTTCAAAAAAGTCACAACCCTTCAAAAAAGTCACAATCATTCAAAAAGGTCACACCT
>JBCEWC010012828.1:0-15559 GCA_038996855.1 Solanum aculeatissimum | reverse complement strand
TGTAATAGCTTTATGTATTTATATTCTAGTAGTGATATTTCTGAGATTATTTTATCTAATTGGTACATATCTGTCTTGGTTTTATTTAGTTCTTTATATATTTTATAGAGCTGTTTTAATTTTTTTTAATTTGTTTATAATTTTGTGTATTTTTATGGGATCGTCTCATATTTCTAACATATTAATCCTATGCTCTGAGTGTCATGAAAATCGAGATAAAAGAATAACTACCACAGGCTCTTGTGACTAATATAGTTAACAAAAATAGACTACAAGGAAAAAAGTTGAAAATCATTTATACCAGTTAACATTATTTTAAAAGTTAATGTTTGATGTCCTTTATTTTAATTATCTTTTTAAAATATCTCTTTTATCCTTATATTAATCTTTGTCCCTTTTTGTTTCTTTTTTCTTCTTCTTAGAATCATGATACTTATTTTTTAATCTAAGTATATATATATATATATATATATATATATATATATATATATAATATGATGTTTTAAATAAAATAAATGAGAAAAATAATAAAATTAAAAAGCGAATAACCGGTAATAATAATTTTATAAGAATATTTCATTGCAGGTAATACAAAAAATGAAAGTAGAGATATATATCATAACAAATTAACTTTCAAATTATAATTTAGAAAAGATTTCATTGATCACAATCAAAATTTGATATCTATATAAAAATAGATAATAAGAGAGAGAAGAAACTTGAATTCACTTACATGCATGAACATACTAAATGAATGCAATAAAATAAAATTAGATTTTGTGATAAATTTCATAAAGAATTATTTTACTTATATGTTAATGAGTTAAACAAAAATCTATAAATACCCGAGTAATATACATACATACATACATACATACATATATACATACATACATATGAAATGAAAATATGTTATAAAAATGATAAGGGTAAAATCGACATCGTATAAGATAAGAGAATAATAGTGTAAATTATTCATAGTTGATGAGTTTGAAATATGAACTCATATTTGAGCCTAAATAGAGCATAATATTGTCCTCTATACATTATTTTACTTTGAAAACTAACTTAAATTGGTGTCAAATGATAGGTTTGGTGACCAAGAAGGAAACAAGGGCAACTGAGAACAAAATAAGAAAAAATGGGCAAAAAGATGGAAAAAACGAGCTAAAATTGCATCATCGTTGCAGTTTGATGCATCACCAAATAGGCACGAGCATCGCCTAAATGTCCAGTACTTGAACCCCAATGGATCAGCACAGGTCGGCGATCAGAGGATAATTTGGTACATCATTCAATGTACTCGGTGGGGAACCCACCAAAAGTAGCAAAACCTGATAAGAGGGAGACTTGAATTTACGTGTCAACTCGATGATGATAAAAACACTCGGTGCATCACCGATTGAAGTTGGCCAGTTTAACATACATCTCCAAAAGTTTTAGTTAGAGCTTGGTTAAGATCAATGTTTAGGTGCACAATTCAGCAACGAATGTTGCAGATTGATGCATCGCCGAACATGTCGGCAATGCTCGACTTACTTTGTCGAGTGGCATTTTGGGGCAAAATTTGAGATCATATTTAGCAATTTGAAAAATAATTTTGAGTACACTTTTGCAGAAATAATATTTTGAGTTTGTACTTTTCTTCTCAGAAGGGTTTTATACTTATTTCTTATACTTGGGGAAGGAGGATTTTGGGAAGAATTTTGATTTTAACTTGTCTTTCAATTCAAATTGAAAGCTATGGATGATTATTTGGGTATAATTTCTTTTTTGTTTTTACTTTTTTACTATGAGTGGCTAAAAACCCCATGCTTGGGGGGTGTGTGCAATGCAGTTGAATTCTAAATTTATTAATGAATCTTTGAATTATTAAGTATTTATATATTAATTTTCATGGGTTTATGTTTTCTACCTTGTAGCATTGAAAATCTGAGGCTGCAAACTAAGGGTTTATATTTAAATCTTCATATGCTGCATAATTTTGACTATTCAAAGTGGGTGAATAGCACAATAGTCATGAGTAATTGTGATTTGAGCTGAAGTCTTATTTGGATTTAACTGATTATAATTTTGGATTGATTAGCTATTCAGTTGCATAAATTTCCTTAGGATTTTTATGTGATTTGCATATGAGATCATTGTCAGTTCACATTCAGATGCAAGTTTCAATGTATGAATGATTGTAGTTAGTAGCTATCTATCCCATTCATGCACGATTCATGCTAATTTTCAATACTCAAGATCAATTTATTTGATTTATATTCAACTACGCACACCCCTAACATGTTCCCTTCTATTGAATTCAAAGTAAGTAATCATCCTTTAATTTTTGTTAATTAGTTCCAAATCTTACATAGTTAAGTTGTTACACTATTCTCCATACCTATAATTTATTGGATCAAATCTTACTTCAAATAATAAATAATTACAACATTCATTATGGGATCGATCCTGACACTTTTGTTGGGTAAATTCTATTACTAGCGACCGTTGTACTCTTTAGTTGTTTTGAAGTATATTTAAGTGTTATAAAATGACGTTGTTGTCGGGGAATGACATATTGATTCTAGTTTAGAATTATTTTCTTGAACTAACTTCTTTTAGTTGAATTTACTTTCTTAATTTTCTTTTGCTTTTGTTTGTTAATCATAGGTGAAAATATGAGTGTACAAGAAAGTATAGTAGGTGATGACGTTGGTAACATGAACGACGTCAACTTAGATCAATTAGGGACGAGTACCAGTGCAATCTGATTAATTCTCATTATGGGAAATACGATGTTACATGTCATGAGTATCATGCTTCAGTTGCTACAACTGAAAGAATTCTTTGGAAGCCTCTCTCACGAGGACCCTCATGACCATATTCACAATTTCTTAGATGTGTGTGGCCTGTTCACATTCAAGAATAACTCATAAGAGTCTATAAAGTTGAGATTATTCCCATTTACTCTTATGGGAGAGGCAACAATGTGGTTGGCGTAATTACCAAGGGACTCAATAACTTCATGGGACGAGTTGACCGAAGCTTTCTTTGAGAGGTTTTCCCTCCATCTAAGATGCTGAAACTTCAAGCATATTGAGGGGCATCCGCTTCATGAAACTTGGTTGTGGTTTCAAAAGTTGTTGATCCAATGTCCTAACCATGGGTTAGAGATTATTTGTTGCTACAGTATTTCTATCAGAGTCTTGATGCAATGAATGAAGGTATTGCGAATGAACTTGTTTGTGGTGAAATTATGAGGCAAACCTTTACAACTACCTTAGTTTTGCTTTATGAAATGACAAAAATCAATTGGTTTTGGAACATAGGGGATGGCCTCGTTACTTCATTCACCTTGGGCAAGGCCAATGAGTGAATCGAGAAAGATCATGAATAGGATGAGAACATGCCAAAAGTTATGACCTATCTTGATTTATTGACAAAGTATATAATGGGTGGTGGTCAGAAAAATGCCAATTTTATTGGTACTAGTAGGGGTTTCAATCCGAATGAGGCTAACGTTCAGGCGACGTATATCAAAGAAGTGTAATTTTTTGGGAACCAAGTGGGGGGTTTTAGACCGACCTTTCAAAGGTAAGTCGGGAATCAAGGTTGGATGAATGACCATGGTGGGAATTAGTGTGCTCGAGATTAGAGAGATAGGAATCAAGGGTGGCATGATCGTGAAGGTGATCATGATAGATATGTGCACCACATGGCCGTGACAAACCAAAGAAGCCTATTGCCAACCCAAAAAGTTTCTAGACTGAAGATATGGTTGCCCGAATTCTTAACAAAGTTGAAAGAACTAAAAAGGTGATCAAAGAATTAAAGTCGGATTTCTGTTTCATGAATCAAATAGTGACTTCTCACTCGGCCTCAATCAAGTAATTGGATACTAAACTAGGGGAATATTTGGATTATCTAAATCAAAGTCAAAAGGGAGGTTTTCCAAGTGACACCGTGGTAAACCCAAAGAATGACCCTTTGAAATACATGGCTATCACTACTAGAAGTGGTAGAGTTGTAGGTGATGAGCTACCTAAAAATGTTGTGGGGGCTAATGCTAAAGGGAAAACCTCTATGGTTGTTGATGATGATGTATCTGAAGATGTCAACGATGGCCCGTAAGATATGGAAGATCCTACTATCAGCAATCCTGGGGCTGATTGTAAGCTAAATGTGGGGGAGGGATCTTCAAGAAAGACCAAGTCTTCTGAAAAGTCTCCTCCTAAGGTGAACACTCCACAGTCTCAATCAACCCGCCTTTTCCTCACATACTGAGGAAGAAAAATGATGATGCTAAGTTTAAAAAATTCTTATCTATGTTCAAAACTCTGTCGATTAACATCCTATTGGTATAAGCCCTTCTTGAAATGTTAGCCTATGCTAAGTTTATGAAAGAATTAGTAATAAAGAAGAGGAACCTAGAGTTTGAAATCATTGAAGTATCGCATCATTGGAGTTCTATCATGTCAAACAACTTGGTGGTGAAGAAGGAAGACTCGAGAGCATTCACAATCCCATGTACAATTGGTGTGCTTCAATATGCCAAATCCGTATGTGACCTTGGGGCAATCATCAACCTCACACCCCTTGCTATCTTTAAGCAACTAGGATTGGGAGTTCCATCACCAACTACTATGCATTTCTCATGGAAGATCGTTTAATCAAAAAGTTGGTGGGGATTCTCTATGATATTTTTGTAAGAGTTGACAAGTTTATCTTTCTCGCAAATTTTGTTATCCTTGAATATGAGTTGAATATTGAGATACCAATCATCTTGGGGAGGCCATTTTTGGCTATCGATAGAGCGTTGGTAGATGTTGAGTGTGGGAAACTCAAGTTTAGGGTGAATAATGAGGAGGTGACTTTCAACGTGTGTAAGTCCATGACACAACCTAAGGAATACCAAGTTTCTCTTATATTGATGTTGTTGAAGAAGTTATCGCTAGCGTTGAAGAGGTATTCAGTATTAGTGAACATCTTGCGGCGGTATTGTTTAACTATGATGGGGAAGTGATTAAAGATCATTTTAAAGTTGCAGCTGCTCTTGATGGTGTAGATTCGTATCATAGGAACCACAAGAAGCTAGGCATTGATTTGAAAAATAGGGAGACTCTTTTGGCCAAACCTTCTATTTAGGATCCCCCTAAGTTAGAGGTCAAGGCGCTTCACTCTCATTTGAAGTATGCATTCTTGGGGAGAGGTAAAGCTCTTTGGGTGACTATGGCGGCTGACTTATTGGATCATCAAGTGATGGCATCAACTAGTGTTTTTCCAAGATTTATCAAATGAATTGGGTGGACCAGAGTGGACACCATTGGGATACCTCCAGATATTTTCTCTCACAAGATAAATATGATGAAGGATTGTAAGCCTAGTATTGAAAACCAAAGAAGACTAAACCCTCCAATGCAGGAAGTGGTGAAGAAGGAGATCATAAAGTGGTTGGATGTTGGAGTTATCTATCCATTATTGAACAGTAGTTGGATGAGTCTGTTACAATGTGTACCAAAGAAGGGTGGTCTCACGGTGGTGCAAAATGAGAAGAATCAACTTGTCTTAACTAGACCGGTGACCAGTTGGCATGTGTGTATGGGCTATTGGTATTTGAATTTGTGGATGAAAAATGATCATTTTCCTATGATGTTCATGGACCAAATATTAGATCGACTTGCGGGTAGAGGTTGGTACTATAATTTAGATGGTTATTTGGGGTACAATAAATTTTCTATAGCCCCCGAGGACCAAACAAGACCACATTCATGTGTCCTTATGACATGTTAGCCTTCAAGAGGATACCCTTCAGTTTACGTAATGCACCAACAACCTTCCAAAGGTGTATACTATCTATCTTTGCCGACATGGTGGAAAAGTCTATGGAAGTGTCACAACCTAAAATCTGAGTGTGATGACACTTACCCAACCCAACAAGGTGAGTCAGCCAAAAACTGAACAAACTAAAAATGATAATAAAAGTGGAAGATAAAAAACAATCTAGTAATAGATAAGCATAGGGAAAACAAAACTACAATCATTCCAAAATTGGTGTCACATGTACAAGCCTCGATTAATAAGAATACTCAAATGATAATACAAGTATCGATGTCTAGTTCTCAAATAGAATAAAATATTAAAATAGAATCCTCGAAGGTCTGGTAAAGAGACAAGCGGCTACCTCTCAATTGATCCAAAAACTCGATCCTAAACTGAAAAGTCTAGCAAGACGGACTAGATTCACAACCAACAAAAATGTAGTAAGGGGTGAGCACTAAACAACATGATACTTAACAAATGGAACTAACCTAACGTAAAGTAATGAATAACACAAATACTCCTATCCACCCAACCACATACCGCTGAGCTACACACCTTTACTCAGGAAAATCCCAGTAAAACAAAAATACATATACAATAACATATCATAGGACACAGTCTCAGAATGTACAACTGAATTCCATAAACAAGTGATACGATAATTTATCAAAGTCATAAGCTTTCACAATGTCCACATAATTCAGTTTTAACATCATACAAGACTCAAATTATTAACATATATCGTAGTCTTTTAATAGTCCAATCTTATCCATATACAAGTTCCAAAGCATTCACATTCTTACACGTAAGCCATATGATCATACTGAAAGGAGAATGCTATGAGATGGGGTGAATTCAATGAAATGTAAATAATACAATGCAATGTCAAATAATCATGATGCATGTCTGCCCTACGATACACAACACTGATAAACTAAGATCGAAACCTATGAGGGTCACATATAGATCATGTATCCACCAAAACTATTTTCCTTTGGCATTTATTTTCATATCTAGCTAGAACTATTTCCCTTCGGCTTTTTATTTCTTTTCTTTCTCTTGCCGAAACCATTTCTCTTTGACTTTTTATTTTTTTAGTTGCAACTTTTCATCATCAATGGAACATCAAGAAAAACATGTTATCATAGCACATAAATCATGTTCATGAGAGTAAGAATATGCCAGATATCCATATGAATCATATATTTCAACATTCAATTCTGAGTAATTCACAAGTTCACAAGTATTAACAATACCACCACAATATCATCACAATCTCAATATTAGCATCAAGGGAGCCACAATTTTCACAAATAATCAAAATTCAACAATTGATTCACAAGTCAAGAATTCACAACATTTACTAGGGCCAAAAATTGATATCTCATTATTGAAGTCTACAATGGGTCAATTCTTACCCCTTTATGCAACAATTCATCCAAAATACACATACATAGGATAATATAAGGTTCAATCATACTTAACAAAAGGTTAGAAGTCCACTTGCCTTAGTAGAAGTCTCAAATCAAGTCAAATCCACAATCTTTTCCTTTCTACAATACTCTAAATCACCGTAATCTAGTCAAATATAGCACCACAATCACATTACGAATCTAATGACACTAAAATTAATTAATTTGGGCAAAATGGGTAAAGTGATTAAAAAACTCAAGCCGAAAAAAGTATTTGAAATCTGGAATTTATACATGAATACCTTCTCGAGTAATAAGAATTTTAATAGTGAAAACTATTTTGAAAACGAAGTTAAAATGAGGTCACAATTACCAATTTAGTGTTAGAAATTAAAGTTCGAAAAATTCCCAAATTCTTCAATTTAAAACCCCAATTCAAAGTTAAAAACACAATTTAATCAATGAGAATTAAAAACATAAGTTAGAAATTAGTTACCCAATAGTTTTTCCTTGAAAAACCTTAAAGATTCTTTAAAACATCGAGCTTAAAATATTGAAAATGGTAAATTCCAACTTTTTAAAATAATACACTGTTCAGTATTTTTTAATGCTCTGCAAATGTGGAGCACTGCCCGTGAACGCAGAAGCCATAAAGATCCAACACTTTGCGAACGCAAAGTAGTAGCAACATGCTCTCCATAAATGCGCATCCCACCTCTGTGAACGTGGAGGTCAAGGGGAACTAAACTCCGCAAAAATGGAGAGGACCCCGGGAATGCGGAAGGGACCCCACAAATACGGAGTATTAACTTGATTGCACCAGATATAAAAAAAAACACAGCATAAAAATTCATGAAATAGACTCTTGGAATTCATTTGGAACTCTGATAACACAAATCAAACATGTAACCCTGCCAAAAATGATGTTTCAGACACAGTGGAACCGTCAAAATTAAATTCCAAGGTCTCCTCGACCTGAAACTCGAAAAAGCTTGTTAAAATTAGTCAAGGACTTAAATACCAAAATAGCCCTTGAAAATTCTCAAAATTACAACGAGACCATTTCTAGCGTTAGTTTTACCACCCGGGACCACTGGAATTGTTGAAATTTCAATTAGAGCTTCCGAACTCCAAAAATATTGACCAAGGTTAAACTATGATCCAAAATCAACTAAAAATGCAACTATGAGTCTAAAATCTTCGTTCTAACTCCAAATTCAATTCTGTAAGTTCTCCTAGACCAGATTCTACATTCGGAGCTGATCGAATCGATAAAATTATATTTTGACACTCGCAACTCAAGATGACTGTAAAACTAAAAAAAACCAACTTTAAGCTTTTAAAAATTCTTTCTTTTGCAAAACTCTAAATTTTTACAAGGTTTTCAAAATTCAACTTTTGGACTCAACAAAAAATGAGCCAAGGAAACTTTTGGAAAGGAAAAAATAGTAATTTTATTGAGACTTCCAAAAATAACCTTCGAGGTCATTACATCATCCACTACTAAAAATAATAACATAAGATAAGGAACATACCTGAATGTTCAAAAAGTTGAGGGTGTCAGACACGTATATCTACCTCCATCTCCCATGTAGCCTTACTCTCGGGCCTATGGATCTACTAGGCATTTACTGAATCTATCTCCTTAGTCCTCAACTTCCTCACCTGCCTATTCAAATTAGCCACTGGCTGCTCCTCATAAGTAAAATATGGGCTCAACTCCTCTGAATCCATAGAAATCATATGGGACTCGTCCGAAGTGTCATGGAGACCATGGTCTAATATAATGTAAATCAAAACTCTGTAAAGTCTCACAATCTAACTAATGTAGAGCTGAGCTAACTTTTTAGTTGTGAATTTCATCTAGACTAGAATGAAGTGGGCGGACTTAGTCAATTGGTCCACCACCACCCATATGGAATCAAAGCCACCAACTTTAGGAGGTAAGCCAACTATAAAATCCATGGAAATACATTCCCACTTTCACTCAGGAATGGGAATCCTCTTACGCTTTCCACCTAGTGTAAAATACTTACATTTGACCCGTTGACATGTCAAGCACCTAGACATAAACTCTAATATATCTTTCTTCATGCCACACCACCAATAGTGCTGAGTCAAATCATGATACATCTTTGTTGTCCCCGGGTGAATAGAATATCTAGCACAATGAGCCTCTTCTAGGATCAATCTGATCAAATCATCTACCTTAGGCACATAAATCCTACCCCCGATCCTCAACACACCCTCTGAATCAAGTTTGGCTTCCTTAGCCTCCCCTATAATCACTTTGTTACGAATCTAACATAGCTTCGCATCCTTAAATTGTTAACTCCTAATCTGATCCATTGATTATTCACGAAAATGCTCATCATTTAATGCTTTTCAGGTAAAATCTTTGTAAGTTCGCAAGCAAATTTTGTGCGTTTAACATTTTGTTTAGCTTATTTTCAGGAAATCCGGGCAAGGCATGAAAACAGGTTGAAAAAAGCAGAAATTTGCCCAAAAAGACCATTCCTAGCCTCACATGGTCACCTCCATGGGCCGTGTGATCCTGAACGGACTGTGAGGTCGACCATAAGAGGTAATAGTGAGCGATGGAGGTGGAAATGAGTCAAAACTGCACAAGTATAATTTCACGGGAAGATTGACGGCCCGTGTACTCCTTCACGGGCCGTGTAACCGACCGTGGACTGAGGCAGAATGTCGTGATGAAAGTAGGCAAGGAACGGAGTCCAAAACTACACGGTGCATTTGACGGGTTGTGATGCTTTTCATGGTCCATTTGGCGAGTCGTCAACTGAGGTAAAACCTTCAACAAGAAATGCACGAAGACAGAGTGCTAAGGAAAGTTACATAGTGAGGTACACGGATCGTGTGACGGCACATGATCCATCATAAATATCCGTCAAGTGAGGCAGAAAGGTCAACCCAAAGCGAGAAAAAAGTCTGTTCTAAGTGTAACCAGATGGGAGATTATATGGACCGTTCAACATTAGACGGTCTGTGTAGTTGCCGTCGGGCATGCCGACACCCAGTTTTTCTAGTTCTCGTAGGATTTGTTTCTAGGTCGTATAAATACATTTTAGGTCGTTTTTAATCATTATTGACTGCTGAACATTGAACAAAGGAGATATTGTGATTGTAAAGCTTCTTTTACCAATATTTGCTATGTTTGATGCATTGAATTGCAATTGCAAGCCGTAATTCCATTGATCATTCAATCGTAAGTGTGATTCATGACTTCTTCATCTTGTTCTAATTTGGATACTTCAAGCATGCTAGGCTAAGCTCATAACTAGGGTTGTGGGGACCATGATTACCAAAGAAGATAGGCAAATTTAGGGCTAACGTCGGAAGTGATTATCATATACACCATAAGATGTCTTCAGTTGAACTTAAACCTTGTTGAGTCGATGCATTGGGGTAACCCTGTATTTACTATTTGTTCGAGAGGGAGGTAATGATTAGGAAAATATTCTTGTGGCAGAATTCGGGGTTGTTAACCTAGTCTAAGTACTCGAAACCAGAAGGTGAGAGTATCCTAGAGTGGAAAGTAAGAGTAAAAGGAGTAAAAAGTTCTAAGACTGGAAGGTAAGGAATGATATACACCTAAGAGGGACTGGAAGGTGAATTAGGTGTTAACCATTTACTTACTCTGTGTATGTGATCACTATCGTAAAAGCTCTAAGTTTGAATATTGGAATTAGTGTCATGGGAACCACAAACCTAGTCTAGCAGGTCATTGTTGAATCTCAATAGTCATCATAGATAGAAATCAGTAGACTACGTGTGTTAATTAGTTTAAATATTATTGCAAAAACTCCCATTTTCATTATGCATTGCTCTTTTGGAAATAGTAATTACACGTGAGACGAAGTACTTTTAGTTGTATTTTCACGCATTCCCTGTGGGATCGACCCCAACTCTTGTTGGGTTCTATATTTGGTCAGCGACCGCTTTGCACTTCCTTTGAGGTGTGAGTTTGGGCGTATCAAATTTTGGCACCGTTGTCGGGGAGTACGGTGAAGATATAGTTTATTAGTGCTAGTTTTAGTGTAATTCTATTTCCTGATTTTACTTTTTTTTTGTTTCGTTTGTTAGTACTGCAGGAGACAGGTTGTGTATGCCCGCCACTAGCAGTAAAAGTGAACTTCTAATCGCCTACGACCCAAAGCTACAGAGATCCATCAGAAGAATGAACCCACATGAGCGAGAGGCGCAGAGACGACAAGAATTAGCCTTTAATGTCGAGAACAGGGGCCATAATGGGATTGGTATTCATGATCTTGATGGTGGGAGAGTTCCACCGGTGGTTCCTCCTTAACATCACATTGGAGTTAGACCACCTCCTCCTCTGCAGCCACCTGTTCCCCAGCTGCCACGAGCAAGATATGATGAGGAAGATGACACTGGGGCCACAGGAGCAATTTTCTTGTCACCACTGTCCGCTGGGGTGAAGTTTACAATCACCAGCACTATACTGCAGATGCTGTCGTTGAAGGGTCTATTTACGGGACAACCACATGAAGATAACACCAACATCTCATGAATTTTATCTCCACCTGCCAGTCCTCCGAAATCCCAGGAGTTAATCAGCAAGCAATCAGATTAAGGGTATTTTCGTTGTCTCAGTCTGGGGAGGCAACCAAGTGGCTGAACGAACTCTCTTACGATTCTATCCACACTTGGGGTGAGCTGAAGGAGGCACTTTTAGAGAGATTTTTCCCAGCGTCTACAAAACTTAAGCTAAAGGATGAGATCGGTGCACATAGGCAGTTACCAATAGAGGCGTTATATGAGACCTGGGAGCGGTTCAGGCAAACGATTAAGCAATTCCAGAACCACAACCTCACAGATAAATATCTAAAGGAGGTTTTCTACCAGTCATCCAACTTTGTGACTAAGCCGATTGTTGATGGAGCTTGTGGGGGTTCGTATATGGCCAGAATATTTCCTGATATTATTGGCATCTTAGATCAAGAGGCCAAAAATAGCAGAGCCTGATATACAAGAGATGGAGATTGCTCAGGGTTCCTTGTTGGGATGAGTGCTGAACAACGCAAGAAAGAAGAGGAACAAGACCAGACATGGCTCACATGCGAACTCAGATGGATCTGCTGACAAAGAAGCTATTGGGTGGAGATTTGGAAAAGGTCAAAGCAGTAGACTTGGCGTCCAGGTATGATGATGCAGGGTATGAGTATGATGAAAAGGCTAAGTTGCTAAATAGTTAGGGGGTTTCCGATCATTCAACTCCGGAGACCAAGGTCGGAGCTATGGACGAGAATATTATTATGATCAACCAGTGGCTAGAGATAATGACAATTGGAAAAACAGAGACAACTTCAAAAATGATCGGCCTACACCATATGTACCTCCTATGAATAGAGAGCGCCCAAATAATGGTAGTGGTTCCTTGAAGCTGAAAGAGATGATGGCTAAAGTGTTAGACAAGGTGGAAGCGACTGAGTGCGGGGTAAGAGACATGCATGGGGAAATGTCAAATATTCGTTAGTTAGTGGACTCTTAATCCACTTCAATTAAACAACTGGAGTAGCAAATGGGTCAGTTATCTGTCTCACTGAATCAAAGGAAGGTTGGGGCCCTTCCTAGTGATACTATCCAGAACCCCAAAAATGATGGTCACTGCATGAATGTAACTACTAGGAGCGGAATGGTACTTCCTGAACTAGTGTTAGTCAGAGACAGGGTAGTTTAAGGGAGTACTAATGCAGCCAGCACCAAAGCGCACCAACTTGAGGAGATAGTGGAAGAAGCAGTTATGACTCCCAATGATGCTGAGTATGTTAAAGAATCAAGTGGTTTGGACAAACCAGAGCCAATTCCTTTGTCAGATATCCCTAAGCCGCCACCACCATTTCCAAAAAGGCTGAAGAAGAAGGAGGACAACGGCAAGTTCCAAAAGTTTTTAGAAATGTTAAAAGAGTTGTCTGTCAATATACCCTTAGTAGAAGCACTAGAACAGATGCCGGGCTATGCCAAATTCATGAAGGACCTGGTAACCAAGAAGCGGACTATCACATCTGAGTCAGCAGGGACCCTCCACCACTGTAGTGCGATTGCTACAAGATCGTTTGTTGAAAAAAAGGAGGATCTTGGGGCTTTTACCATTCCATGCACGATAGGAGCATTTGATTTTGCAAGGGCTCTCTGCAATTTGGGAGCTAGTATAAACTTGATGCCACTAGCAGTATACATACAGTTGGTCTTGGGAGCCCCCACACCCACGTCGATGAGGCTGCTTATGGCAGACAGGTCAATTAAGAGGCCCGTGGGAATCCTATGTGATGTGCTGGTAAAGGTAGATAGGTTCATTTTTCCGACAGATTTTGTTATTCTTGATTGCCAGGTCAACTTTAAGGTCCCTATCATCCTTGGGAGACCATTCTTAGCTACCGACAGAGCATTGGTAGACGTGGAACGAGGAGAGTTGACTTTTAGATTGAACTTCGAAGAAGTCAAATTTAATATCTGTGCATCTATGAAGATACCCAGGGAGATGTCAGTAATGTATGTCATAGATATAGAGAAAACATACTTTTCTGAGGTTCCAGTTGAAGAGGAACTAAGTATTGATGAGCTGGCTGCAGTCATCATGAATTTTCTCGATGACAGTGTGACCGAGTATAAGGGTACAGTGCAAGCATTGCAAGGTAGGGGAACCAGACCCTACGTACCGAGAAGGTTGGACCTAGACTTGCAAAATAGACCATCACCACCCGCCAAGCCTTCGGTTGAAGAGCCTCCAACAGTGGAGCTCAAAGAATTGCCACAACATTTAAGGTATGCTTTCCTTGGTACTAATAATACTTTACCCATGATTGTGGCTGCAGATTTGCAGGAAGCACAAATGGTAGCATTGTTGAAGGTACCACAACAGTTCAAGAAGGCGATTGGTTGGTCTATAACTGACATTGTGGGAATCCCGCTAGGCATATACACTCATAAAATCAAATTAGAAGATAACTGCGTGCCCACCATCGAACATCAGCGCAGGATCAACCCGACCATGCAAGAGGTTGTCAAGAAGGAAATCATTAAGTGATTGGATGCTAAGGTGATATACCCGATTTTAGACAGCCAGTGGGTTAGTCCAGTCCAGTGTGTTCCCAAAAAGGGGGGAATGACAGTCATAGACAATGATAGGAACGAGTTGGTCCCGTCACGTTGTCACGACCCGGATAAGGGGCCTAGATGTGACATGGCGAAAGAGGACCCGAAGACCCTCGATCAAGCCATCATAGCATCATTACACTCATCATCGGTTCAGAAATACGAAAGCTAAGCACATAACACATAAGTTCTAAGGGGTTCGGGACTTGGGACTCAAGCTATGGGGATAACATCGGGGATGGGACAATCATGAAATCACATAGCATATAGCATAATGTCTAAGGACAAGGGAAAATAGTATTCCACTATGGGGCACACCGGGATCATTGGACTTGCCACATAAGCACATAGTCATTCTCAATACCCCATCATGCAAGTCAATAGCATAACAAGAGAACATGATCATGAGACAAGCTAAATAACATCATATTGAAAAACAAGGTTCAACATACAAGCCAAACGTACAAGAGTATAAATTTTTCCAACAATGCCTCTACATAGATGAGCGGGGCCTCGACAGGTTTAAGGCTCACCCTCAAGTCAATAAAAAGTAAATACATGAGAATAAAGTGGTAGATAGACGGTGGCTATTTCCCTTGAACAAGAGGGCTCACCACTAGTAAGTCTTCAATAGTATCTCAAGAGTCGTCCGGTAGAATATAGATATCACCTTCGATCCCTACATGGTTAGATCACGTAGACAAGAATATGGGTTAGCACAATTAAGTACTAAGTATGCGGGCATGAAATGCATATGACAAGTATAGTGGGACAAAGCAACATGTCAAGGGGACAATATACAAAAGGATTGCACATAGCCAAAGAGTAGTATAACAATATGCCATGGCATGATGTATGAGATGCAATCCTATGTTCATATATAGCAGGGATGTAACCTCAACCAACAACATGAGTGACCCGAACGAGCCACTACTTGGATCCGGCCTACGTGCTAAGTAGAGCCCATGACACCCTTAAACAAGGGATAGCATTACATGAAATCCCTATTTGGGGATTTATATACCCATGGTGGCACATGGTTTGATGGAATAGGCGGGGCCTTGGAGCTATCCCATTTGTTCAAGAATCATGTACATACTTAGGCCATAGGCCTATAAGAATTTCAAGAAAACATTTCATGATCATTCCATGTCAATGCAATAGAGTAGCTCATCTACATGGGCTTGCAAGCAAGCATCAAGACA
>JBCEWC010012827.1:0-15560 GCA_038996855.1 Solanum aculeatissimum | reverse complement strand
GGAATTTGGTCTATTAGTCTTGATTATGAGGATTGTTATCTATCATGTCCATGTTATGCATGTTGGGGATTGATTGATTATATGCTATGTGCAAGCATGGTTATCCCATTCCCGTAATTGTCCCCATAGTTTGAGTCCCTAGTCCTCAATTCCTTAGAACTTACGTGCTATGTGATTTGCTTCCGCGTTTCCGAATCGATGATGTGTGTAATGATGCTATGATGGCTTGATCGAGGGTCTTCGGGTCCTTTTTTTCCAGGTCACATCTAGGCCCCCTATCCGTGTCGTGACAGAAGGAGGATGTGAATCCACGACCACTGGATCTACAGGTCATTGCTCATAAATCGAATCAATATAGGCTTAACCCTATATTGGTGGATGTCACTGGAACAATTATGTTACCTCATTTATCGGAGGATTCTAAGTTTATGGTGTCAAGTGGGTTGTTATAGATACTACAAAAACTGAGGGTTGTTTACTATCCTACCATCAGAGGATCCACATAACCATCCAGACAATGTCGTCTTCACCTGCAAGAGTATGATATGGAATTAGAATTTGTCCATGGATGTTGTTGTGCTTTCTGTCTTCCCATTATCTCTTACCAAGGAAGTTATGGTATAGTTATCTGAACTTCCACAAGGCTCTATCACTACTTAAATCAATATGCGGCAGGTCTTCTCGGAGAGATTGTTTCCCAATTTAAAGAAGTTGAATCTGAAGGATCAGATCAAAAACCTTGAGGAATTTCTCGGTGATTCTATTAGCACTACTTGGGAGTGGTTTGCAAAATTCTTGAGGAGTGTCCCTAACAACAAAATCGTTGATGATGCCTTTGTGAAAATTTTTTATCAGGATTTAGATGAAAATGTCCAAGTTGTTGCTGAAACTATCTTGGGATACTCATTCTTGGATTGCACGTTTTTGGTTATAGCTAAACAATTAGAGGAGGTGGCAAAGACGAATCGTACATGGGGCTCAAGAGATAAATCCACTTAAAAAAAGCTTGTTCACAGTGACTACTAATCTAGAGCAAGCTAGGATTAATAAAGATGTTATTCATGAGCTAGCTTAAAGCAGTACCAATGTGGGTTTACTAATGAAGAAGACTCAAGATAGAGTTAATGCAGTGATATAACAACCACCACGTACACCCATATATGAGAAGCCCTACTATGAGGACAATCCATGCTTTGTGACTGATCAGATAGGGGGGTTTTGGACAAGCACCCAAGGGTCTAACCAGGACTATTATAGCCAAGGTCAAGATAACCAAGGTCAAAACCTTAATAGGCAAAACACTTTCAGGGATAATAACTAAGGAGGCTACTATGACAGGAATAGGGGCTAATACAGAGATGGTGATTGGGGCTGCAGAGATGGTTATAGGAATGGAGCATATGTTCCACCACATAGTCATGATTCTAAGGATGGTAATTCAAGGATTGAAGAGATATTTGATAGATTGATGAAGAAGGCTGACGCTAAGGATGAGACACAAAAGGGGATGAAATTTGACATGTCAAGCATTATCCAGAAGAATAATTCTCACTCTGTAGCCATTAAGTAGCTGGAGCAGCAGTTTGGTCAGATATCCACTCAATTGAACCAGCATCAGAAGGGTACATAGCAAAGCAACACGATGCAAAATCCAAATAATGATAGGCAGTGTATGACTGTTACTACAGGAGGTGGCAAGCAGATGGTAGACCCACTAATGTCAGTTGATGATGTTGAAGTTCTTGAAGAGATTATGGATAATGAGCATGTGGAGATTTGATATTCTTGCAATAAGGATGGGGTGAGCGATGAGGTAGTGATGCCAAAAAACTTGAAGCCCATACCTAGACCTCCACCACCCTTCCCTTAAAGACTAAAAAAAAGGAGGAAGAAGGTAAGTTTTAGCACTTAATCTCCATGTTGAAGGAGCTTAAGATCAATATCCTTTTGATTGAGGTATTCTATAAGATGCTCGGTTATGTGAAGTTCATGAAGGATCTGGTGACCAAAAAGAGGATGGTGAGCCAAGAGTTGTCCCAAGATATTTAGTATTACAGTGCTATTGCTATAAGGTCCTTGGTGTAGAAGAAAAGGACCCCAAAGCATTCACCATATCTTGCATCATCAAAGATGTTGACTTTGCAAAGGCATTATACGATTTAGGCATCACTCTAATGCCTCTTATAATGTTCAATAATTTAGGTTTGGGAGCCCATACTCCAAAAAGCATGCACCTGTTGATGGCTAACAAGATAGTAAAAAGAAGCCAGTGGGATCCTTTATGATATTTTAGTCAAAGTTGATAAATTCATTTTCCCTGTAGAACTCATAATTCTTGATTGTGAGGTTAACTTTGAGGTCCCAATCATCTTAGGAAGGCCCGTCCTAGCTACAAGATGAGCAATGGTAGATATGGAGTTAGGTCAACTCAAGTTCAGACTGGGTAATGAAAAGGTCGTGTTCAAAGTCTGCCAGTATATGAAGAAAACTGATGGTTTGAAAATAGTCTCTATCATTGAGAGTATTGATGCGGTACAACCAAAGGTACCAGCTAAGGAAAGGTTGGGTGTTGATGAACTTTGAGAGTGATGAAATCCCAGACTATGAGGAGACAGTAAAGGCCCTGGGAGTATCTGGAGTCACTACCTACTACACCATCCATTGAGGAGTCTCTGGTGTTGGAGTTGAAGGTCGTTCCAGCCAATATGAGGTATGTGTTTTTGTGTACTAGCAATACTTTACATATGATTGTTACAAATAGGCAGACACATTAATCCCGGTACTTAAGAAATTCAAAAAGTCTATCGAATGGACAATTGCAGATATCATTGGCATCCTGCCAGGCATTTGTACTCACAAGGTTCAACTTATCAAAAACTATAAGCCAAGCACTGAGCACCAAAGGCATCTCAACCCACCCATGTAAGAGGTTGTGCGAAAGGAAATTATTAAGTGGTTGTATGTAGGGGTGATATATCCAATTACTAATAGTGAATACCTGAGTTTGGTCCAGTGTATTCTAAAGAAGGGAGGTTTCACTGTTGTTCCAAATGTTAGCAATAAGCTTATTCCCATGAGGTCAGTCACAGAATGTAGGGTCTGCATGGATTGTTGTACATTGAATGCATCCACAAAGAAGGATCACTTCCCCATACCATTTATGGACCAAATGTTATCTCTTGGTAGGTAAAGGTTGGTATTATTTTCTCGATGGTTATTTAGGATACAACCATATCACTATTACTCCAGAGGACCAAGAGAAGGCAACATTTATATGTCCTTATGGTACCTTTGCATTTAATAGGATGTCATTAGGATTGTGTAATGCATCGACCACATTTCAGAGATGCATGATATCCATTTTCTCACATATGGTAGAGGACACTATTGAGGTGTTCATGGATGACTTTAGCGTGGTAGGAGACTCATTTAAAGATTGCTTGAGGCACTTGCAAGATATGCTCCACAAATGTGAAGAATGTCATCTTGTTCTGAATTGAGAAAAGTGACACTTCATAGTGAAGGAAGGCATTATGTTGGGACACAAGATCTCCATCAAAGGTATCAAGGTGGATAGATTTGAGGTCAAGGTGATTGAAAAGCTTTCTCCACCTATTTCTATCAAAAGAGTGAGAAGTTTCTTGGGGCATGTGGGCTTCTACAGATGGTTCATCAAAGACTTCTAAAATATTACACATCCATTGTGCAAACTACTTGAGAAGGACACTAAGTTTGTGTTTGAAAATGCATGTCTGAAAGTATTTTAAGGGTTGAAGCTAAGGTTATATCCACACCGATCATAGTTGCTCCTGATTAGACCCAGTCCTTCGAGATTATGTGTGATGCAAGTGGGATTGCATTTGGGGTAGTATTGGGGCATCGCAGAGGGGAAATATTACATCCCATATGTTATTCCACTAAATGCAGCACAAAAAAATTACACGATCACTGCACAAGAGTTACTTGCAATGGTCTTTATGTTTGAGAAGTTCAGATCATATCTTTTGGGCACTAAAGAGATTGTACATACTGACCACTCAACATTGAGGTATTTTATGGAAAATAAAGATACAAAGCCGATATTTATATGATGGGTACTCCTTCTTCAAGAGTTTGATTTTGATGTAATTGACAGAAAAGGGATAGGAAATCAGGTTGCATATTACCTATCTAGGCTTGAGTACAAAGTGATGTAAAAGTTCAACAGGGGGGTGGAGATTGATGACGCATTCCCTGATGAGAGAGTATTGGTTGCATCCCATGATCTGATACCATGGTTTGTGGATTTTACGAATTACCTTATTAGCAATGTGGTGCCACCAAATTTGATATCTCACTAGCATCGTAAGTCTATGTCTAATATGAAGAAGTTTTTCTGGGATGATTCTTTCTTGTTTTTGTGTCTATGCAGATATGATTATTTGCTGATGCATCCTTGAGGTTGAAATGTTGATCATTTTGGAGGCTTGTCATTCATCATTAGTCGATGGTCATCATAATAGAATTAGGACAGCACATAAGATCTTACAGTGTGGCTACTATTGGCCAACCATCCACAAAGATGCTTATGACTACGCCAAGGCATGTGATAGATACTAGAGAGAAGGTGGTGTTTCCCACAAGTACGAGCTCCCTCTAATCTCCATTATGGTGATCGAATTATTTAAGGTTTAGGGGATAGATATCATGGGCCCATTTTTTAGCTTGCATGGGAACAAGTATATATTTATAGCTATGGACTAAGAATCAAAATGGTTGGAGGCGGTGGAGCTTCCTAATAATGAAAGCAAGAGTGTCATAGCATTCTTGAAAATAAACATCTTCTCAAGGTTTGGTACCCCTCTGACAATCATCTGCGATGGAGGTTCCCAATTCTGCAATAGGTTGTTCAAATATCTTCTTGAAAAATATGGGGATAAGTATAGGGTTGCAACACCCTACCATCCACAGACAAATGGACAAGTTGAGGTATCAAACACAGAGATTAAATAGATTCTATCCAAGACTATAATGCAAACCAGATAAACTGGTCATGAAAGCATGATGATGCATTGTGGGATTACCGGACTACATTCAAGACCCCTATTGGCATGTCTCCTTATAACCTTGTTTTTTGTAAAGCTTGTCACTTATCGATAGAGCTTGAGAACAAGGCGATGTGGGCTCTCAAAAATCTGAATCTGGATTGGAATGATGTAGCAAACTTAAGGCTGAGCCAACTAAATGAGCTTTATAAGCTCTGATTGAAGTCATATGAGAGCTCAGCCCTATATAAACAAAGGAAGAAGATGCAACATGACCATCACATAACAAATCACTAGTTTGCAACTAGAGATTTAGTCTTATTACATAAATCCAGATTGAAGCTATTTTGTCACAAACTCAAGACCAAATGGTTGGGTCCATTTAAAGTGACATGTATTTTTAACCATAGGGTTATTGAGTTGGAAAAGAAAAATGGCATGAGGTTCAAAGTAAATTGTCACGACCCGGATAGGGGGTCTAGATGTGACATGGTGAAGGAGAACTCAAAATTCCTCGATCAAGCCATCATACCATCATCACACACATCATCAGTTCGGAAGCACGAAAGCAAAACACATAACACATAAGCTCTAAGGGATTTGGGACTTGGGACTCAAGCTATGGGGATGATGTTGGGAATGGGATAAACATGGATTCACATATCACATAGCAATTATCTCCAAGGGGACGGGTAAGTAGGACTCAAGCTATGGTGGCACACCGGGATCATGGGACTTTTCACATAAGCATATAGTCATTCACAATCCCCAACATTCAAATCATAGAATGATAAATGACAATCCTCGTAATCAAGGCTAAATAAACATAGTATTACATAACCAGAATGTTTAACATAACAAGTCAACGTACAAGAGTTTAGAATGGTCCAAAAAGCCTCTACATAGATAAACGGGGCCTCGACAAGGTTTGAGGCTCACCCTCAATACATAGAAAAATAAATGATATAATATAAAATAGGTAGATAGACGGTGGTTATTGCCCTTGAACAAAAGGGCTCACCACTAGAAAAGTCTTCACAAAATGATCAAACGTCGTCTGGTAAAATGTAGATATCGTCTCCTATCCCTACATGGTTAGAACATGTAGACAAAGAATATGGGTTAGCACAATTAAGCACTAAGTATGCGGGCATAAAATGCATATGAAAATATAGTATGACCAAGCAACATGACAAGGGGTCAATTGGTACGAAAGGAGTGCAAGTAGCCAAAGAGTAATATAACAAGATGTTGTGCCATGATGCATGAGATGCAATCCTACGATCAAGATATAGCGGGGATGTAACCTCAACCAACAACATGGAAGACCCAAGCGAGCTACTACCCAGATTCGGACTACTTGCCAAGTAGTACCCTAGTCACCCTTGAACAAGGAGAAATAATACAAGTCATCCAATCTAGGGAGAAATCCCATAGTGGCACATGGTTTGAAGGAAAGGGTGGGGCCCTTGGGGATAACCCACTTACTACACCAATCTCTCGGTACTAAGTCTCATCTCATAGGAATACATATATATACATGCAACTTCAAATCAAAAGACTTACATTCTTTTCAAATCATGCATCATTAGTCAAAATCAAAACCATTGTTCAATCATGCTTAAACTTAGGCCAAAGGCCATCAAGAGTTTCCATGACATTTTTCATTATCATTCCATGTCAATGCAATAAGAGTAGCCCATCTACATAGCTTATCATATCAAGCCTTCAAAACATGTTATGGTGGTGCAAGCACCCAATATGCTCAAAGATCCATGGCAAGAGAATATGTGATCACAAGCCTTACATATCATTTCAATACAAGAGTTTCATCAAGAGTTTCATCAAGAGTTTCATCATAACAATATTCCATGCATATGCCATGAAAGAGGAACAAGAACATGGGTAATGGAATTCAAGCTTAGTTTCACAAATTGATAGGTAATTCATCATAAATCATGAGAAAATCCATAATTAAAGCATAATACAAATTACCCATGCATAGTTAAATCAAAAAAGGACATGCATTTTGATTTTTCAAGAGTTTCCATGGACATTCATTAAATCCAAGCTAAAAACATGATTAAATCACTTAAACTCTACAACACATAATCCCAATCAACTAAATACTTCAAAATTGGAAGAACCCATAACTTATTTTGGGTCTTCAAGGATGAAAGAAGATCCTTGAATCAAATTCCACAAACCTTACAATAACCAAAGGAATTGAAGATTCAAGCAATCAAAGGTTGTCTTCCACAAATTTCGTCAAGCTTCAACAATGGAGGTCAAGAGAATTTAGGATTTTTCAAATTTGTAATGAGGAGGCTTAGAATGGATGAAAAGGGGTTAGGGTTAGGTTAAGAGGGTTTAAGGGACCTTAGGATGCCTAAAAAGGGCCTAGGGATTAATTAAATCACAAAAATACCATTAATGAAATGGACATTTAACTAAGCACAGTGCGAAAAGGTTGACCCACACGTACTATACACTGGTACACAGACCGTACAACTGTCCGTGAACCATCACTTAGTTTTTGTTTTGGCTCAAACTTTCGGGAGACTTTCTAGACCACTTCACGAGGGGGTTCACGGGCCGTGTGGATTCACACAGACCGTGTACTGGTCCGTGGAGACACACTTGGCCCAAGAATCAACCCCAAGACTCTTTTACACTAGAGTTTATAAAATTTAAACTTACTTTAAATATAATTCTTTAAATTTATTGTTGATTTGATTAAATTGAAGTATCGGATGTACTTATTTGATGGTTTAAAAGTGATTTAAGTTCAATTATTATGATTTCAATTGAGATTATAAAGATTCAATTATGTATGTCCCTTTAAGTCTTCAATTCAAGCATGAGTAGTATGAATTATGTTTTTAATTGTGGATTTTGTTATGATTTAAGAATGAATCTATCTTATTATGTTGATTTGAATGTTAATCTCTATTTCTCATGTTATTCTATCATCATTCATTGCATTTGCATTCATGAGCATGGGTTTATGAAGTTATGATGTGGGTTAAGTCTCAAAGAAGTTTATGACTATGTCTTCAAGCAAAGAATGGGTATGAAAAGATTGTGAGCACACCAAATATATATGCTTAATGGGGCATAAAATTGAGGTTAGAGGCGGGGTGTACTATCCCCAAGGGTCCATACTCCTTCCTCATATATATACATAAAATGGAGTTATTCCTATGCATGAAAGTATGTCATAAAGATTGATTTGGCTTTTCAATCACGTATGCATGAAAGCAAAAAAGGTGATTTGGACTTTAAGGCCAATTATGCATGGTTATGATTTCAAAGTACTTACCCTCTTTTTGAAAGCATGTATATGTATACATATTCTTATGGGATGATGGATTAGCATCGAGGGATTGGAGGTGGGGTGGACTATCCCCAAGGGTTCATACTTCATTTTGTCAAACTATGTGCCACACATAGGTTCATGTCTATGCCTCTTATGAGATGATTAAGAATGGATCTACCTTTTCTAAGTAGGTCACCTCTTTATCCATTGTGGGGCAGACGACAGAGTTCTAAGTTATAAATCACTTGGTTTTATTTGGTTGAGGTTTCATCCTCTTTATTTTCATATGACTAAGCATTCATGCATCATGAATTAAAGCATATTGTTATGATATCCTTTCCTATGTACTTCTTTCTATATATGTACCCTTGTCATCTAACATTGATTTATAAGGTATACATGTTCATATGTATTGCATGCTCGCATACTTAATATATTCAAATGTACTAACGCATACTATTTTGCCTGCATGATCTAACCATATAGGGATCAGAGATTACATCTATCCATCTCTTGACGGTAATCTTGAGGGTGAGCCCGAGATATTTCTTGGCTCCCCTAATCTAGACTAGAGGCACTTTGGATATCATGGAGTCTTCTGTACGGATATGTTATGTGTATACTTGAGATGCTATGATTATGTAATATGCATGGATGAGATGAATATTTTTATGCTATTATGATATGGTAAATAGAAACGTGTTTATGTGGGAAGTCCCAAGCCCCTCCTTATCCTCATAGCGTGACACTTACCCGCCCCTTAGAACTTAATTGTTAAGTTCTATGTGATTCATAAAATCCCTTCCCCGATGATATCCCCATAGCTTAAGTCCAAAGCCCCGAAAATCATCTATAATTATGTGTTTATTGTTTAAAGTACGCGCTTCTGAATCAATGATGTGTAAAATGATGCTAAGAGGCTTGTTTGAGGACTCTCGGGTTCTCAATCGCCATGTCACGCCTAGGCCCTACTCCTGGGTCTTGATAAAGATGGTATCAGAGCACTAGGTTTGTAAATGATCCTCAGAGTCAATCATTCCATGTCAAGTAGAGTTTTATTCATAGGTGTGTTATGCACCACACCTATGAGTAAGTGGCTATGGCGACGTTTTAGGAATTCTCTCACTTCATTATCCCTTATGTCATGTTATGAATTATTTCATAAGATTTTCTAATTTTGATGATGTTTTTGTCACTCTTTCAGAAGATGCCTCCATGAAGTGCCTCTCTCCCTAGACAGGCCTTGATTAATGAGGAGCAAGTCCCTTAAGGGTCTATGGGGGAGAAAGTGACTCATGCTAAATTTTGAAATGTTATTGCTGTGTTATATCAAGTGGTGACCAACCAAGCCCAACCGACGAATCCTCCTTCTGGTCCCACTCTAGCCTTTAAGGTGAAAGTTTTCACTCAGATGAATCCTTCAGAGTTCTTTGGTTCAAAAAGTGATGAGGATGCCTAGGATATTATTGATGAGCTCTCTAAGGTGTTGACTATAATGGGTGTGAGTTCTGAAGAAAAATCTATGCTAGCTGCCTATCAGATGAAAGATGTGTCACAGGTGTGGTATACTTAGTGGTTTGTTGAGAGCTTTGCTGACATTAAGGTTGGTTGGGAAGAGTTAAAATTTGTTTTCCTGGACCATTTCTTTTCTCTTAAACTTCAGGAGGCCAAGATGACTGAATTTATCACTCTCAAGCGAGTTGGCATGATTGTAAGGGACTATTCCCTCAAGTTCACAAAGATCTCAAAGTATGCTCCTATGGTAGTGTCTGACCCTCGTGCAAGAATGCATAAGTTTATTTTTGGGGTCTCTGATTTGGTTGTGAAGGAGTGTTGTACAACTATTCTTATTCAAGATATGGACATTTCCAGACTTATGACCTATGCTAAGCAGAATGAGGGAGAGAAGCTTAAAGAGAGGAGGGTGAGTGATTCTAAGAAGGCCCAGTATGATGGTGGGTTCTCTAAATCTAGGAGTGGTGGTCGAAATGGTCGCTTCCAATAGGGCCAATGTTCGAAATGCAAGGTTTCCTAATGTTAGGGTGCCTCTTCCTAAGGTATAGATTGGAGGTGGACCATTGCTACCTCGATGTGAAAATTATGGGAAAGTTTATTCTGAAAAGTGCTTGTAGGGATCGAGTGCTTGCTATAGGTGTGGTGATGTGGTCCACAGAATTGCTGACTGTCCTAAGGTTGTTAAGAAAGTTCAAGGCCAAGAAGCCCAGGGTAGTCAGATCCAACCAAGGCTTCCTCTAAGAGATACTCCCAGAAACAACAGGTTTTATGCCTTGCATGTTTATCAAGAAGTTGAGGAGCTCCGAATATAGTGACTAGTATGTTAAAAGTCTTTGATTACGATGTTTATGCTTTCCTTGATCAGGGTGTAAATTTATCTTTTGTGACACCTTTGTTGGCTGCTAAATTTGGTTTGAGTACTGAAATTTTAAGGGATCCCTACGTAGTTTATACTCCCATGGGTGAGTCCATTATTACGAGAAACGTCTATCAGGGTATCCTATTTCAGTCTTGCATAAAGTCCTTCCTGGTGATCTTATAGAGCTTGAGATGTTTGATTTTGATATTATTCTTGGGATGGATTAGTTGGATGCTTCATATGCTTTTATTGATTGTGGAACTCGGAAAGTTAAATTTTAAATTCCTAATGGGCCTATTTTAGAATGGGAGGGTAGTGACTCTGTTATTAAAGGTCAATTTATTTCCTATCTCAAAGCCTGGAAGATAATTTCTAAGGGGTGCATCTATCATATTGTTAGGGTTAGATATATGGAGTTTGAATCACTTGCTCTTGAGTCAGTTCCGGTGGTTAATGAGTTTCTAGACATGTTTCCTGAATATTTTCCCAGTGTTCCTCCCGATAGGGAAGTGGATTTTGGTATTGATCTCTTTCCAGATACTCAACCTATTTCAATTCATACTTATCCTATGGCCTCGGCTAAGTTAAAGGAGCTGACAGATCAGTTGAAAGATTTATTGGAGAAAGGCTTTATTAGGCTAAGCATTTCACCTTGGGGTGTTCCAATATTATTTGTAAGGAAGAAGGATGGGTCACTTCGGATGTGCATTGACTATCGGCAATTGGACAAGGTAATTGTCAAGAATAAGTACTCATTGCCTAGAATCGACAACTTGTTTGATCAACTTCAACGGGCTACTCATTTCTCAAAGATAAATCTTTATTCCGTCTATCATCAGTTGAAGGTAAGGGAGTGTGATATTCCCGATATATCTTGCTATACTAGGTATGGGCATTTTGAATTTATGGTAATGTTATTTGGTTTGACCAATGCTCCAGTTGTGTTTATGGATCATATAAATCGGGTGTTCAAGCCCTTCCTTGATAGCTTTGTGGTTGTCTTCATTGATGATATCCTAATTTACTCCCGAAGTGAACAAGAGCATATGGGTCACTTGAGGTTAGTTCTTTAGACTTTGAGGGAGAAGCAATTATTTGCCAAATTTAGTAAATGTGAGTTATGGTTAGATGAAGTTGTTTTTCTTGGTCATGTAGTATCTAGTGATGATATTAAGGTTGATCCCAAGAAGATGGAGGTAGTAATTAATTGGCCTAGACCTTTGACCCCTTCTAATAGTCAAATTTTCCTTGGGTTGGCTGGTTATTATTGGAGGTTTGTTGATGGTTTCATATCCATTGCGTCCCCATTGACTAAGTTAACTCAAAAGAAGATCAGGTTTATATTGTCAGATGAGTATGAGAAGAGTTTTTAGACTTTGAAGGATCGACTCACATTGGCTCCTATTTTGACTCTATTGAATAGTTCAAATGGGTTTGTGGTGTACTATGATGCTTCTCGAATTGGGTCGAGTTGTATGCTTATCCGACATGGTAAGGTGATAGCTTATACATCGAGGAATTGAAGGTGCATGAATGAAACTATAACAACCCAAAAAGTTTTGAAAACTCCTTATGGTTGGTCTTGCATGATGTACTACTTGTCATGGTTGATGTTTTGTGGCCACGGGTTGAGTTTAAGTGGTCGAACGTAAAAAGGGTCAGTTTGTGGCCTAGAAAGGCCGTTTGGACAGTAGGCTTTGAATGGACATAACTTTTGATGAGGGTTGAACCGTGTGAGATACTATATATCAAATTTAATCTCTTTGATTTATATTCGTAACGCAACTGGTTTCACTCAATTCGGAGTTTGGATGAGGGTGTTATGGCCAAAATAGTGGGACTGCCCGAAATTCGGAAGACATTGGAGATAGGCTCTGAAAAGTGGCCAAGGACAGGGCCACGGTCCGTGAAACGTGTCACAATTTGTGTGGGGTGTCGTGAGGTTGTCCAGTGAGCTAGGGGTGGCCAGGAACCATGCCATGAGACAAGTTATAGGCCACGGACCACTCAACGGTCTGTGTGCACTTTGACGGTTTGTGGACTATCCCATCAAGTGGGACAGTAGCTTGGCGAGGCTGTGGTTATCCTAGATGGCTAAGGCAGGGATCAAGGGATAGGGGGACGGTCTGTGCACCCCCAAATGGCCCGTCAAGATTGTCCGTCAAGTGTTCCAGAAAGTCCTCCGAGAGTTCGCGTTGGAAAATTGGCTAAGTACTTCTTGATGGACCATTTGGACGGACCGTGTGACAGGTACACGACACTGTATCAGCCCTGTGACCCTGTGTCCAGTGAAAAGTTCCATTTTATTAATGGTAATTTTGTGATTTAACATTTCCCTAAGGCCCTTTTAGGTATCCTAAGGTCTCCTAAACCCCTAAATCAATCCCCCAAACCCTCATTCATCCATTCAAACTCTCCTACATTCACTTCGGAAATTCTAAAATCCTCTTAGCCTCCATTGAAGAAAGCTTGAAGAATTTGGGGAAGAAAACCTTGACGAAGTTTGACCTTGTAATTTTTTGGTGAAATTAAGGTATGTGGGACTTGATTCAAGGATCCTCTTTCATCCTTGAAGACCCTATGAACCCTAGCTATTTTCAATTTGATTTAAGTTTTAATTAAGTTATGGGTTCTTCCAATATTGTTATAGATTAGTGTTGGGACTTGAGTGCTGTAGTTTTTAGGTGATGTAAACATGATTTTGAACTTGAATTCATAAATGTGCATTGAAACCCTTATTGATCAACTTGCATGTCCCTTTTCATGATTCAATAGAGCAGGGGTAACTTGCATTATGATTTATTTATAGATTCCTACATGTTTTAAGATGAATTATCTTGCAAATTGTGAAATTAAGTTTGAATTCCATTACCCATGATCTTGATCTTCATTCATGGCATATGCATGCTTATTGTTATGGTGAAACTCTTGATGAACCTTTGATATGATAAGTTTTGTAAGGCTTGTGATCACATAGTCTCTCCGCTTTGGCTCAATGAGCATTCCGGGCGCTTGCACCATTTTGATTTTGTATTGAAGGCTTGATATGATAAGCTATGTAGATGAGCTATTCTTATTGCATTGACATGGAATGATTATGAAACGTTTTGTAAACTTTTGATAGCCTTTGGCTTAAGCACGAACATGATTTGAACAATGGTTCCATTTTGACTAAGTATGCATGTTTTGAAAGTGAATGTAAGTCTTCAAATTTAATGATGCATGTATATATACGTATTCCCGTGGGATGAGACTTAGTACCAAGGGATAGGATTGTAAGTGGGATATCCTCAAGGGCCCTACCCTTTCCGTCAAACCATGTGCCACTATGGGTTATCTCCCTAGATAAGGATTAACTTGTTTTGTATCCCCTTGTTGAAGGGTTGATTAGGGTACTACTTGGTAAGTAGTCCGGATCTGGGTAGTGGCTCACTCGGGTCTCCTTTGTTGTCAGTTGAGGTGACATCCCCACTATATATGAACCTAGGATTTGCATTTCATGCATCCAGGCATAGAATATTGTTATACCACTCTTTGGCTACGGGCATTCCTTTCGTATACTTGTCCCCTTGTCATGTTGCTTGGTCATACTATACTAGTCATATGCATTGCATGCCCGCATACATAGTACTTAATTGTGCTAACCCATATTCTTGTCTACATGTTTTAACCATGTAGGGACCGAGGGTGATTATTACATTCTGTCGGAAGACGCTTGATATCTTTTTGAAGACTTGCTAGTGGTGAGTGTAAAAACCCGAAAATTTTCAAAATCTACCTATGGTTGGATTTCTATGATGTACTATAATCCATGGTTGAGATTTGGTGGCCACGGGTTGAGTTTAAGTGGCTGAATGCAAATTGCGCTAGTAAGTGGCCTAGAGGGAACGTTTTGGCAGTGTACTTCGAACAGTCATAACTTTTGATGTGGGACAAGCCATTTGAGCTACCACATATCCAATTTACGCTCGTTGCGTTAGCTTTGGAACACAAGTGGTTTCGCTCAATTTGGATATCGGATGAGGGATATATGGTCCACACAGTGAGACTGTCTAAAATTCGGAAGCCATTGGATATAAGCTCAGAATAATGGCCAAGAACATTTGCACAAATCGTGAAACTTTGCAAGGTCCGTCTAGGGACCTGTAGGGTGTCACAGTAAAATTGAGGTGGCCTGGAACCACACCTAAGATAAGTATAAACTCACGAAGCCTTGAACGGCTTGTGTGAGTGTTGACGGGCCGTCCACTGTCCCGTGAAGGTGGACAGTGGCTAGGCCAAAGCTTGGCTGAGGATTTTGAGGTTAAGGAAGGCTGGACGGTGCCTTGTACGAGACATCTCACCTTGAACGGACCGTTTATGGGTTCGTGAAGTGTAACAGAAAGTCCTCCAAACTTTTGCGCTGAAGAAATGGCTAAGTCATGTTGGACGGCATGGTGAATGAGCCGTGGGACAGCTTGATGACACTGTAGCTGTCGTTTGGGTGTTGTGTGCAGTGAAAAGTTCCGGTTTATTAATGGTATTTTCATGATTTAACATTTCCCTAAGTCCCCTTTTGGTCCCCTAAGGCATCCTAAACCCTTAAATCATCCCCTAAACCCTATTTCATCCGTTCAAACTCTCCTACACTCTCTTTAGAAATTCCAAAACTCTCTTGGCCTCCATTGAAGCTAGTTTGTAGAAATTGTGAAAGAAGACCTTGGCTAGGTTTGACCTTGCAAATTGTTGGTGAAATTAAGGTATGTGGGAATTGATTCAAGGATCCACTTTCATCCTTGAAGATCCTAAGAACCCTAACCCTTTAAACTTGATTTTAAGCTTTCAATTAGTTATGGGTTCTTCC